>CM022955.1:35579670-35784787 GCA_012931725.1 Litsea cubeba | reverse complement strand
TCTTCAAATAACGTAGGCTCTCTCCCACACAGCCTCGTTCAGGAGCTTTGGCCTTGAGCCCGAGGAACACTTGATTTTGGACAACTGAGAACTAATCTCTATGGATGCAAACCCTCTTATCCACATGGACCTAGTAAAACTATGGGAGGTGGCCAACAAAGGTAGGTGTCGAACACATAGAAAGAAATATATGGTTAATAGGCCATTAATATCTAGGGTTGTTAAATCAAGTGCTAGGATAATCTGATGGAGCTGATTTTTTGTATGATCATCATTTGTACGGAGGTATTTCAATGACAGGAATGCATCCGAGTGGGCACCATGAGCTAAACCGCACATACAGAATATGAGTTTTGCTCGTAAGACTATTTCTAGATGACTTTGAAGACCTAAAATCAAAGGTGAAAACTTCTCCAAGGGACACCAAGGAGGCGGGCCCATCAAATAATAAGATTTCCATGAGTTTAATGCAGGGATTGATGGACCGCGCTTCCGCCGCTCGGCGCTTACTGAGGTCGGCGGACGTGAGAGTCCGTTGGGGTACGACCCTTTCACGCCCAGGAGGGCAAAGTGAGCATCAACATTTTCTTGTATCGGTGGGTGTGCCAGATTATCTACTCTACTTGGAATTGCAAATGGTGATTCGGAAATCGACCTTCACAAGTAGAAAAGGAAATCAACTTCTCTCAAGTTTTTATTGCACATATATTAAGAAAAGAGACATGGTTTTGAAATGTCGTAAGAGGCGGTTTCCTTTGTTTTGCCGTTAAAGGCGATGTTTGCCGTAAAAGGCGATTTTGGCATTTATAGCCGATTTACAATTCTTATCAATAGTGAAAGACAATAGTTGTGATTTTTTATCTTTTTAGAAAAACAAACTACAATGAAAAGCAAGAAAAAGAGTATCTAACTTCTCAGGAGATTGTGGAGGACTCATTCAGATTGACGGTCGTAAGTCGTATGTGGACTTCGCCATCATCCATGCAGATGAGAACAGAGGATGCTCTTGATTCGCTTAGCTCGGCTAAACCTCAAGTTTTTAGAGGACAAATACCAAGAGGAGGTCCTATGTCCAATAAAAAGCTAAGTAGATGGGCTGAATAGCCACGTCTAAGCCATTGGAAGCAGAAGGAGAAGACAAAGGACCTTGGGGGGCAGCCCCCCAAGGGACTTTTGTCACCTTGTAGCGGTGGTCGGTGCAGAACTTCAGCAGGGTTTTCTCTCTTTTTTCTAGATTCTATTTGTTTGGATTTCGGGATTTTTTGTGCTTTTTCTGGCGATGATCCCTTTATTTTTCTTCTTGGAATGATCTCCTATTTATAGGCCTTTGGTAATCATTTAGGAGAGTTTATGGGCTTTTAATGCATTAAAGCCGCATAATGGGAGGAGTTACAAGTTTTAATTCATTTATTTTGTAACTCCTTTTCTTTGGCTTCTGATTCGCCGGTGGAGAATTAAGTGCATTTAATCGCCTTTAATCTCCATGATGGGAGGAGTTTCATGGTTTAAATGCCATGAAACATTTGACTTGTAACTCCCGTTTGCTTGCTTCTGATTGGGCATTCCAAAATAATGAATTAATGACTGCAATAATTTGTCATAAAGCTAGTCAATTAACTACATTAAGTGGTCGCCTGGGCAGTTGAAGAGTCGCGGGCTGTGCCGCGTCTTTTGGAATTCTTCTGGCGATGATCGATGGATCTTGATGCTGATTGACATCGGATGATCATGCAACTTCAGACATTGATTGCTAACAGCGGGCCCGTGCCACCTATCTTGTCAATTTCTCGATCGATCGGACAGAAAGTGCACTTTCTTGGTTTACCGGTTGGTGATAAATGATGATTTGATACCCTCGAAGATGGATCCGTGATGTTGACGAAGATCGACGGATTTGGTCCCTTGAAAGTCAGAATTTTGGAAAACCACAAGGGCTGAAAATCTTGAAAAGCGAAAAAGGAGTCGAAAATGCCTTTTTGGCGAAAATCCAGCGACCATGGGGTTTGGACCCTTTTGGTCGCCGATTTTCGGCCGTTTTGTTTCGTCTTTTTCGATTCTTTTTTCTTTGGTATTATTCCTGAGATTTTTGTACATTTACTGGCCTGATTCCCCTGTAGAAAACTTGACTAAAGTCCTTGCATATTGGGGTGCAAAGTTTCCGAATTTCTGGAAAAGCCGAAGACTTTGTCGCGCAGAGTTGCCGATTTGCTGTCAGAAGCGAAACTGGGTCAAACGATGTCGGAATGACCTGAAATTTGAGGTGAAGCCTCCTGAGCAATAAATAAGACCAACCATAGGCTTTTTTGAGTTTTGAAACCGTGTGGGGTCCTGTCGCCAGTAGACTTGATTTTTTCGCGAGGAAAATGTCGCGCTTTGATGTGCGGTCAACCGATGTCTGATTGACTTGAATTTTGATAGGGAGCCTATTGGAGTCATTTTCAGACGATCCATTAGCTCCAATATGGAAACTATGGTCCCGGGGAGCTTCGTGCCGAGAGGCCTGATTTGGCTTCCAAGAGTCAAAGTCTGCTCAAATGTTGTCGAAATGACCTGAAACTTGACGTGTAGCCCTTTGTAAGCATTTTGAAGTCACCCATGTGCTTTGTTTGATGAGTTATGACCTCGGTGGTTCTCGCTGCCGGGAGGCTTGATTTTGCTGCTTGAGGGTTGATGTAGGGTCAAACGTAGTTGGTTTGACCTGAAACTTGGCGTGGAGGCTTTTGGAGGTATTTTAAGACTATCCACAGGCTCTGATCGAAGATCTGATGTCTTTGATGCTGTCGCCGCCGGGAGCTCCCATTTAACTGCTGGAGGAGTTAAGTTGGGCCAAATAATTTTGAAATGGCCCGAAACTTCATTGTCTCTTAGCTGTCTTGAAGGATCTTGCAGTTTTTGTTTGATTCTGACAAGATTTAATTTTTTGGAAGTAGCATTGCCTATTTATGGTAGGCTACGGCTTCACGTAGCTTTCTTGAGGTTGAAAAGGCAAAGTGACATTTTTGGTGTCAACAAGGACCATGACAACGTTGTAGGTAAGCTAAAACGTCCATGGGAGAAAGATGGAAAGACAACGAGATTGTCTAGGCTAATTTGTCTGCTAGAATGCTCTTATATTAGGTTACTTTCATCACTTATGGTCTAGGCTTGACTCTGGATTTTTGTAGAACTGAATAATTTTGTATTAGACCCGAAACCTGGCCTTGAATAGGTCTAATAGTATATGTGAAAGGGGTGGGATTATGTTCATTTTAAGGGCTTGAATGTATACTTTTAAGGGTTCCTGAACTTTACTTGCTTAATTGTTGGAAATAGGTGGGCCTCTAGGATAGGTTTCAAAAACTTTTGACCAACTTGACGCAGTGATCAACTATCCAGAAGGCTACTAAACCAATCCAAGATGCATACCATCAATCTCAACCATCATGATCAGTAAATAAATCTATCTAGAAGATAGAAACAACAACTAACAAGCAACAAATAAATCTACAATATACAAGGAAGTAGATTATACATTTTGAGCTCGGTTGTGCTCTAATGGAGAATTTGCGTCTTTCTTTGATGATGAAACTCTTTCACTAATCAAATTAGAATCTCCAAAATCCAATCGTCTTCCACGCTATGATCCGTATCGGATTCTCTTTTCTCAATGAGATGGGTGGGATCTCAAGAGAAAACTACACTAGAAACTCTAAGGAGGAACTGGAAGGAGAACTAGAAGAGTGAGAGGAGAAGTGCATGTGCAACTCTTGCACAAGGTGTGTTGTGCGTGAATCCCAAGGTGGATAATTGCATAGGGCGTGCAATACCTTTTCTCCTCTATTTATAACTTTTAAGCCACCTCTTCTTTACCAATTAAAATAGAAGTCTCACTTCAATTAAGAATTGGCAACTTACTAAATCACAATTAGAAGTCTCACTTCAAATGTGATTAGCAACTTTCTAATTCATTTCTAATTAAAATAGAAGACTCACTTCCATTAATAATTAGTAACTTACTATTATCACTATTAGAAGTCCCACTTCAAATAGAAATAGTAACTTTCCTTTTATAGTTCAAGTAGAATTAGTATCTTTCTAATAACTGGGCTAGCGTTGGGACCACTAGGGATTCCTTAGAAAATTGGCTCCAACTGGGACACGCGACCCCACATCTAATGTGCAATCCGGGCCCACAGTCAATTGCAAATAACTCTACTATATAAATGCAATTGAACTCCAGTCTTAGGAATATATTACATAGAAGACCTTAAACTTCCTTATGACTACAAGTAGGCCCCTCCATCTATATCCATGGATCAATTGGATCTGTCCTTCAAATTAGATCCATATCTTATTATCCTTGAGCCCCAATTAATTATAATGATCATAGGTACCTTTCCAATTAACTCTTAATCGGAATGGGTGCGCACTTACCAATGATAAATTCATTAATTGGCACAATGGGATAATTAGGATAGATTCCATCTTGACCATTGAATGTTCCCACATGTCTGCTACCACGTACCCAAATCACCGAGGTGTTGACCTACAATTGGCATCACTCATTGGTGACTCAAAGCAAATGAATAGATAGAAACTTGAGTTCATTAATATCTCAGGATTGAGAGTCTATTGCTAGGGAATTATGAGACCAGACCTTAAAGTAAAGACAGTGTTCATAAGGTGCTTCTCATAGTCCTTCAATACATCTAATATACCAGCACTTTGATCCAGAATCTTACATTCTGATGATCGAGACAAATCACACTATCTCATAGTAATCAAAGTACTGCAACCTTGTCAGATGAGATGTCCAGTCTCATCATTGGTTGTGAAGATATTTAAGTATAAGATTTGCTATACATGTCTCTTGTATGTGGATCTCATCCATACACATGTATTACATCTAGTATACTTGTGGACTCCGGTTCATCTCATGAACCATTATGTCATTCGTATTGGTTATGTGCTAATAAGTAATAAAACATCATTCATCTCATCAAAGGAAAACATGAATGTAATGATAAATAAAGAAATTAATCAATTTATTATATCATCTACTGAATTGATTCCATATAAACTAACAGTTCATGGGATGGAAGAATGGCCAATTTAGCCACTAAGACTTAAGGCTGTCGATGGGTCATGTTTGGGCCGGACTCACCTATGTCCAGGTCCTTCTCTGTTTTCAATCGACAAGTCGAAGTTGTGTCCAGGTTGGGTATGGACCTTACTGTCAAATCCCAGTCCACCCATTTGGAAAATGGGCAGGCCGAGTCTGCCATTTAAAGCCCATGAGTACATTCAGACTCGGACCATGACGAGTGTGCATATTATGTTATTATTTATTTTTTCATTTTCCTCTGAATCTCGATACAACTCATATAAGCTACCCAAGTCCCTAACCGTCAACACTAGGCTAGGGATCTAACCCAGGTCACTTTTTTTTTCTCCCTCACAATGGATCGGGGCATAGAAGTTGTTTTTGTTGAATATATGCATATGGTACATGTACAAAAATTATAAATAAGAAATACAAATGGGCCTAATAAAACTTTGGCAGCATGGGCGGACCCAGAAAATGGAACTAGGGGGGGGGGGGGGGGGGGGGGGCAAATGAAAATTATTAAAAGAAAGTCTTAATATTTTAGGAGGAAGAATAAAAAATTACAAAAATTTTAGTGGTTAAAAGTAGCAATTTGAAACCTTAAGGGGGGGCCATGGCCCCCCTAGGCCTACATGTAGGTCAGCCCTTGTTTGGCAGGCTCGCAACCCAAATACATGTCAAGGCTAAACATACTTGTATCTGGGCCGGATTTACAGCCCATTGACTGTCTTATACAAAAGAGAGGATCTTATACTCTATCGAGAAAGGATCATAACAGATCCGGTAAGATGTTCTCTGAAAGATGCGGGATAATGGAAAAACAGATCTGTGCATTCCGTCATGGGCCTCCTGATTAATTCAAGGGACGGGGTACCACCTGATGAATGGTCGGGATGAGAGCTCTCGCATCCTAATTTGCACCATAATCATATGGTCCTTTGGTCCAGTAAATACACGATGCATTTTTGGCCCATGAGCCATTTCATGTCCCCACTCATAATGGACAGTTTGGTGAATAAAAATGGCAATGACATTTTCCCATAAAAAGCGGCATGGGTAGAGTGAGTCTGATCCATTGAATGATGGTGTAGGCAAAACCAGAAATCTTACAGTAAAATGGATATGAACTTTTTGATGAGCCCAATAAGTGGCATGGTGAATCGGATCCATGGCCTTGGATGAACTTTGGGACCCACTTGGGTTGTGATGTGATCTTTATCAATTATAAAATACCATAAGTGCACGACTGTCTAGATGAGACAGTGGCAAGAACGGGTCGATCCCACGTGGAGCTAATTAAAGAAACTTTTATATTAAGAAAACTAATTAACTAACAATTAAGGAGAGTTTTGAGTATTTAGAAATAGAAACAAGCAACTAATTTATAAATATGAAATCTACCAATTAACGAAAGTGATTAGAGCATAAGAATCCAATAAGCATCCACAAATTATTTATCAAGTAACCCTAATTTATTCCAATTTTTTACTTCAAATCAAAGACAAATCAATGTTTTTAATTTAGAAAATCTAACTTTAAAATTCATTTTTAATCATAAAAACTCAAAACTCAAGACTTCCTTCATCTCATAAAAGAATAAAAATAACTTAAGCACTACCCATCAAAAGTAAGCATAAACCATCAAAAGATTTAAATCTTAAGCAGACCTTTCAAACCTAAGCATGAATAGTCAAAAATTAATTTTTATTTTTAGAAATAAAAAATGGAGATTTGCCTAGGGTGAAGACAAGCTATTAATAATTAAGCACAAAACCGTGAAATATAAATTAGAATTACTAAACAAATAAAAAGAAGTTACTTATCTTCATCCATCGCTCTAATTAAGAGAATTAGCCCGCCATTGCAGAGAACAATTCTTGATTTGTCACTAAAAATTGCATCTTTACAACTTCTCATTTACAAAAATTATCCTTCAAAACAAGTCCTTGGACATGGCCCAAGGCTACCAAAATAAATAAATAAAAAACTGATGGAAAAGGGAGGAGAGAGAGAGAGAATGAAGAGAGGACGTCCAGGGAGGGTTCTTCTTTTCGTATGGTTCCATTTCGTTCCTTTTTTTAACTCCGGTTATCATACAAATGCATTGAACCTGGACACCTTCTCTTGCAGATTTGGTTTATCTTTTTTTATAAGATATATCTCTTATCCTTTTTTTAACTTTAATGAGGTGGAAGCTTCTAGAAACCTTTTGATGTCCTGGCTAATCTTCAGATGAGGTCCCACAAGGGATGTGAAGTAATGGATTATCAACGGTGTGGATTTAATTGCAATCCCGCCTAAAAAAGAGCATGAAAATATCCAGGCCATAACTTTATTAATTTAGCTACGATTTGCACATTCTTGGATTCCACAAATATCTACTCTAAATAAGCTTTCAAACGGTAGGTAAATTTCATCGATCCAACGGTCGGATTGAAAGTTATGGTCATTTGACGATGATTTGTCCTGAGAAAAATCGGATTAACTTTTGAAATTTTATTTGCAATGGACTCTATCTCTGCACAACTTTCACTTTTGAAATGATATATCAGATGTCGATGATTCAAACTCTTCTTATTTTATTCCAATCAAACTTGTACTCTTTGAATTATCCATTAATAATTTCAAATCTGCTACTAATGCGGACCCTGCCATGTGGGACATTTCATCTGCTTGAACAGTGGGCCCTATGAAAAGTCTTCTACTATAGTTAGGACTCTTCAACTGACATGATGAGTGGACCCCCTTTGGCTGATTTTCGTGTGTGTGGGGTCTACTTGGTGAATTCTTCAATTTACTTCTTTGATGCTGGGCCCAAGATGACTGTGTGTGCTTGAAAGTAGGTCCCGTGACAGAGGTCTTCAATTCTCATTTTCTGCATATTATAATTCAACACATCAAATACTGAAATGCCCATATTGAAGCGGACCCATCGGGACAGAGTTCTACTCCAAGTGGGATTCTTCGGAGAAAAATTATAAAACATTCTAAGTTAATGCAAGAAATGTACGAAAAATATGAAAATTCAGGTTTCTTGGTGAAAATGCATGAAATAATGGAATTAGATGAATAATGATGCAATTCACCTAATTAAATCCCTAATTCATCCTAAAATGATGTAAAAATATGCAAATTCATGAACTTAACTAACCCCCCAACCAGCATTTTGCTAGTCCCTTAGCAAAAGCTGCGAGTAAAAAGGTTTGAAGTTTTTTTACCGAATCTAAGACAAACAAGTAAATATGAATACAAAACCACTTTCGTTGGTATTCTTGGTTGCATTTAGCATATAGAACAAGCCCTTAAACCCCTACATTTTCCCTAGTGGATGAGTTGTGCCTCGTGAGGGTTTGCAGTTAATCTACCCACAAAATCCCCCCCCCCCCCCCCCCCCCCCCCCCCCCCTTGTCATATATATATCGAAGGCAAAAGAAATTTCTCAAAAGAAAATCCACTCTTGTCGGATATTTTCAAAGTTAGAATAACCAAAAGTCCAGAATTTTCAAAACCTAGTCCACCATTCTATTTTCAAAATTTTTATCAAATTCATACCAAGACTTGTGTGCACGGTGAGATTAAGTACACATCACTAACCGGTCCTGAACTTTTCACACCAATGCCACAATACAGGAAATTCATTCAAATTGTTTGATTCCCCAAATTCTAGCCAAAATAGATTTCCTTCTCTCAAAGCTATTATAACGGCTGCACATTGCTATTAAGGGCTGAAAAATTTCTCCACTCCTCTCTCTGTTTTTGTTTTCTTTTCTATATATATATATATATATATATTTTAAACACACACATGTGACTTTGCAATGCCTAGGTCTCTTAAGCTTTCTAATTAACCTATAAAACAAGCATTAGGCAATGACTCCCAAACCAGATATCTTAGGGCAATAGGTATGTAAATACCCCTACGAGCTTACTGACTCGGGTTAAAAAGACTACGAACCCAAACTAGTCACAAAACTTTTTATTATTTTCAAGACTTCTAACTAAATACTTTATTTTTATTTTTATTTTAGAGAGAGTAGGGGAAGCTCATTAGACCCCGAACAAAAGGTAGCAATTTTCAATTAGCCCGAATTAATTATCTTTACTGAACCAGGAGATAAAAATACTCTTGAGCTAAACCGTGGGTTCCAAGTATTTTTCTAGAAAAGTCCGAGACTAACATCTTACCTTCCTATCCAAAACTTTGAGAAATGTATACGTGTGTGTATGTGAGGACAAGCTTAGATACTCCCTTGATAGGTTTCTTAAAAAAAAATGGACCTTCTTTTTACTTCCTTCCTAAAATTCAAAAATTCAAAAATTCTTAAATATCTTCAATTCATCTCAATTCCTTTGAAAACTTCCTTTTTCCTCAGGTTTTTTTTTTCCTTTATTTTTTTTTGTGCAAAAGATGTTAAACAACAAGCGACTAAGTTGCATGCACCCTCCAACCTAAACCTGACATTGTCCTCAGTGTCATGAATGGAAACAAAATGCAATGGGGTGAATGCGATGGTGATGTTGACTACTCAAAGTAAATGGGATCATGAAGGAGAAAATTATGCAGGAGAAAATCCCCCCATACTTTACATCCAAATCATAGAAAATTCACGGCACCAATTGTGACAATGCTGCCACACTCATATGGAGAAATTTATGCAGTTGATTTTTTTTGCATGAATCTTATTCGTACAGGGACATTTCCATCAATCCATGCCTACCCTCCAATGACAAGAATGCATCCAAAGAGAGTAGTGAATAGTTAGAAGTCAAGCAAGCAGGGCCCATCAAACAATCTTGACCACCTTAATTTTACGGCCCTATCATAACAACATGGACACACGAAAAGCATGCAGGAGAAAATCCCCCCATACTTTACATCCAAATCATAGAAAATTCACGATACCAATTGTGACAATGCTGCCACTCAGAGAGAAATTTCCCCCATTGCTCACATCCAAGCCCCTTGTAAGGAGAGAGAAAAACAACGAAAGCGAAACAAACACTACAAATGTGGAAAATTTTTGAAAATTTGAGTTAATTTGCCGTAACTGTCGGCAGTGGGAACAGGTGGGCCCCATTAAACGATCTTCCTCTTTAACGACCGGCGGAGCCAGTTTCTCTTCTGTACGGCCGGTTGAAAAACGTGGATCTGCCCCTAAAACGGAAATGCTGCAGCAAACACCGTCGGCTACCGCGCGGCTTTCGGGAGGGAGAATTGCGGCACCGACACCTTCTCTACCTCAACAAAAACGGGAAAAACGCAGCGGAAACAGGTAACACGTTCGCGGGACCACGGAATTAGTTGCGCCCCCTCTATATTATTGGGGGGCACCAATTGGTTGTCTCAAGCTCAACTCAAGTTGGGTTGAGCATGGACCTGGAATCTGGGCTATATTCTTTAATTGGATTGAAAATGCTTTTAATTAACAGTGTCGGCTTAGCCGCTTAGGTTGTGTTGGTAGGTTACGGTGAAATTATAGTTTGGTTAGATTGGTCTGATTTGGCAGGCTAACTAGCAACAGTAGTCTCAACTAAACCCAATCTATTTACTAATTGGGTCGGAAATATTTACCCTACTGTTGAATTGCTGGCGTGGGTTTGTATCGAGTTAGTGGTCAGGAATTGCCAGTGTTGCACTTCAATGTCCATGGTAGGATGTCATTGAGTATGTGATTAAGTATATAAACAATAAAAGGCAATTAATATGGTTGGGTGGTGTTGGCACGTTGTAGGGCATCACACCCATGCCCACGGATCAAACGCTGGATTTTCAATAGCATCACTCCTAGCCAATAGGCTAGCCTAACAAAAAAACAAAGTTTTGTATATAGAATAAACTTGGAGCCACATTTGGACTCATGCATGCAGAAGTAGGATGTTTTGCTTCCAAATCCTATTATATTTTTCCCTGACAATTCAGATCTGTAATCAACTTAGGCTTGATAACAAATATAAAAAAGAAGAAATTAAGCGTATCCAGAGCTTGAGTCACATAACACATTGCCTTTTGAAATCTGCGAACTTGAATCATACATAGGTTTTCAAATACCAATTGTACATTTAATGGATACATAATACATACATACATAGAGAAATGTATTGCTTTCAGCAGTAACTTAAACCTGCCACATTACATTCATACAATATGGAGAAAGAAGCTTTGACAATTCTTCATCAGACCTGCCAGTGACTTGAACCTAAGCTGGTATTTTGGGGTCTAGGTTAGCACTGTTAATTTCCAAAGTTACGTCCAACTTCGACATTTCTAACTCAATTAATATAAAAAAGGGATTTTTACCAAAAAGTGTCCCTATACACAAATTAATATGGCGGATTTAATCAGAAATACACGAAAATGCCCATTTTGGTGTTCATATAGTGATTTTTTTACTCTTCTACCCTCCCTTTATCGAACGATATCGTTTTCAATCCCACCCTTTTACCCTAAAACCATCGAAAGATTTTCTTCTCCTTTCTTCCCCAAAATTTTTCCTCTCCTTCCCCAAAATTTTTCCTCTCCCGCCACTTATCACGCCTTCCCTCTTCCTGCATTGCAACTCTAGCTCTCTCGTTCCCTCTCCGTCTTCGCTCGATGCTCTCTCATTCCCTCTTCCTCTCCGCTCACTACTCTTTGTTTACCTCTCCGCTCGATGCCTAGATCAAGCTTAGACTTTAAAATTTGGGCTCGGGCTTGAGCTTGGCAATATGGGTTCCATCTCGAATTCAGGCCAGCTCACATTCATCTCCCATCATCTTTTCTCTATGGGGTCGGTATTACAAGTAGTCGGAGAGAGAGAGAAACTCTAAAAAAATCTCTGCGCATCCATCTAGATCCAAGCCTAACCCTAATTCTCACTGCAAAGATCGGCATCTAAATAGCAAAAATCCAATATGGAAGAATCGATGGGCATGGGAGACTCTGGCTCGTGGGCGCGAGCGATCGTGCGGATCTCACCCTACACTTTCTCCGCCATTGGAATCGCCATCTCAATTGGCGTATCGGTCTTGGGAGCCGCTTCGTATGAATTCATTTCTATCCAATCATTTCTTTTGGATTTCAGGTTCTGAGAATTAGTTTTTTTTTTCTCTTTGTAACATCATCAGGGGTATTTTTATAACGGGAAGCAGTCTGATTGGTGCTGCAATCAAAGCCCCTCGTATCACTTCCAAGAATCTCATTAGGTCTGCAATTTTTCCTCTTCAACTAAAAAGATCTAATGACATTTTCCTTTATTTTGTGCCACTTTTCTTTCGAATAATTGGATCAGCTTTATAGACGAGGATCTTGTTTGGTTATAACATCATCTTAGCTCTTTTTTTTTTTTAGTTCTATGTCTCTGTAAATGTGGGGTAGATGAAATATAGAATGTTGAATCGGAACCTCATATGTGAATTGCAGCTGAATCTGATTTCACATATTTTTTTTTTCAGTCTTTGGGTGAAAAAGATAACTCAAAACATGTGAGAATATCACTATGATTTGGGCGGTACAAAGGCCAATTGTGATTCATGAGAGGTGTTTCTGATTTGAAGGTCAAACATAATGAGAGTGACCCTCAGAGTGCAGATTTATGGATGGTTGGAGCTTTCCAACCTGATTTTTTTATTTTATTTTATTTATTGGAGAGCCAGGATGGTCAGTTAAAGAGTTGGGAACATAGCTTTTTAAACTCCGCACCTTATGCGAGGAAAGGATGAGTCATTTGGTAGTGCAATCCAAGCACATCCACTTTATGGAACGTTTATAGACCAGCCCAAAGTTCCACTAGAAACCATTGAGGAATCTTGACGAGAGCATTTAGCAAAGTAGGAAGGTTCTAATTGTTGCAATGAGAAGGTCGCACATTCAAGGCATGTTGGCTGTAAAGAAAGCATTCTATAAATTTTAAGAGCTTATTTGTGGTTGAAGGCTATATTCATGTGTCAAATGGTTTTTGAAGATCAAATGCTAGGATTATTCAAACCTTTTTTACGAGCCATGTATTGCAACTATGACATGTTTAGAGGAAGTTGTTGCCCATTTTCTAATAGGCTACAGTAGACTTTCATGCTTTGAATCTTTTGGATGTTTTAGGTTATTTAGTGTGCCAGTTTAGTAAGTGGATGATTTTGGCCGATACTTCGATAGATTCTGGAGAAACTTCGATATGTTTCTTTGCATTTCAAACTTGGTTAGATGTAAAACATGGAATCCTAAAAATTAGAAAGGAGGGTCTGAAAATATGATTGAAGTTGAAACCCTGATTAGATGTAAATTGGCTTCTTTCAGTAGTGCTTAAACTGGAACCAATACTAGGGAACTCATGACCCAAGTGTAGAATATGCGAGTGGCAAACCATACCTATTAGGAAAATGCATTTTTGAACCAAATCCGTGAGCCTTTCTCATTGTTTATGCACCCTATTATAAAGTCATTGTCATATTTATTGTTGGAGATAAAAAATGGGCGAAGAACCTATAAGTAATTGTAATGATATCGTTATCAGAAAATTTTGAAAACTAGATTTTGAGTGACTACTATTGAGCTACTTATACTGATGTCATCCATGCCACGCGCGATGGAAACCAATAGCAGAAGTGTGGATATGATAATTTGAAATTTTCAAACGAGGCAGAGATGGATTCTTCTGCTCTTGAATCATGCTCTTCATCTCCACCACTTGATGACTGCATACTTCCACTGTTGCCAGAATCCATGGCTTTCGATCTATGAAAGAAAAGTGAAAGAGAGGGAGACAAGAAGAAAGAGGAAGAGAGACTCTCACTTACAACAACATGAAAGAGAGTCCTGCAATACAACCCACATGTCTTCTACAACTGCCATCATTAGAAAGAACCCATATCTTTAAAGCTGTGATCTACCCACAAACTTTCTGATAGTGACTCTTTGTAAACTATATGAAATGAAAAGAAGTGATTGATCTGTCATCTGTGAGATGGAGTATGTGGTAAGCAATGATCAGTTGGTTTCTACAAAAGGGAGCATTCCCATATTTGCCTCCTGTTCGTGTTTGGAGTTGATTTGGGGCACAAGCCCACAGCAATAACAATATGATAATCAAGTTAAAATAATCAATAAAAGAAGTTTATTTAACCAACAACCTCATTTTCAAAGATTAGCGACATAGATGGTAGTTGCAAACTTGTACTATCCTTGGAGAGTTTTAATTGAGTAATGAATTAATAAAAAAAGAGTCAACTAAGTCTGGATTACTTACTGTTATTATGTTGTCCAGCCCCAACTTGGTTTACCTTTAATCAGTCTCCCCCTCATACTCAATACCATCTGTGAATTATACAACCTACACTAACCATTGGATTGAACCGCAAAAAATTGTACAGTCATAAAACCTTCCAAGTTGGAGGCCTTCAAAAATCAATAAATATAGGGATATCTAATGGGGGCTGATTTTCTTGTGCAACGCTAGTCACCTTTCCAATCCCCTACCCACAATGATTGCCATGCTTCCAGGTGGGTGAGAAATGCCTTCACTTTTTTTTTTAGATTGGATTCTGCCTAATCTATTGTTAATTTTTTGTTCAAACTTGAGAGAGATATCCTTGTTGGGTTTCCTTCTTATATGATTGAAACCTTGGGATATGAAGAGATTCCTTCCTAAGCATTGGGTTTCAGATAAAAAAGTGAAGGCATTTCTCACCATCTTTCTCGGTTTTTAGAGGCAGGTTTCACTTTGCTGAAAAAAATGAGAAAGAGAATCCTCTCTAGGTCTAGTTATATTTGAGCAATCAAAAACACAAATAGACTGATAACCTAAATTTCGTTTGTGAGAAAGAAATTACAGAAATAATACTTTTGGGGTTTGAAAAATTGGGTTAAACTTTCCTTTTTTTAGAGAGATCCTTGGTGGGTTTATATGTATATGTGGTTGAAATCTTGAGATAGAAAAAAAAAGAGGTTCCATCTGAGAATTTAGTTAGAAAAGTGAAGGCCTTTCTAAGGTTTTCCAAAGCACCTGCAGTAGTTCTCTCTCCCATCTATCAATTTTCATATTTTGGGTAAAAATGAAAAATAAGATCTGCCCCAATCTCTTCTCTGATTTGGGGATAAATTTGCCCAATCTCGATAACGCAACGAATCGCAGTGAGTCCTCATTTCTATTCTTTCTTTTCTTTTCATTTTTTTTTCCTTCTTCCTAGGTCTGCAATCTTCTCTCTGTAGTCTTTGCAATCCTATCTCTGCTCATGGATTTTTAAACCACCTCAGGTATGACTGTTTTTTATTTATGTAACTGTAGGTTGTAAATTTGTTTGTATGACTGTAGATTTCTTTAATTTATTTTTTGTAGGTGTTGTGCATGCTGTGATGGTGGTGGTGTGATTGTGGCGATAGATGGAGGTTTTTTTTTTTTTTTTTTAAGGTTTCAGTGGTGGCTTTTTTTAAATGTTAGAAGATCAACTGGTGTACACCAATTGGTGGGTTTGAACCATCTGATGAGTCTACATTGGTAGACCCAATTAATTGGTGATTTTGAAAATTTTGTGGTGGTTTAACATGTTGCCAACAACCAAGATCTGATTCCCTATGTCATGTAGAAAACACTTGTACTTCTCATGGATTACATTAGCCAATGCCTAATACACTTTTAAGCATTGTGCATCAACCTTCTACAGTGTGATAACTCCAGTTACAAGTGTAGCTCCAGTTACAAGCATTGTCCATGTGTAGCTCCAGTTACAAGTCTTACAACATATCAAGTCTCGTCCGTGTTGTTTAGTATTTGTGTTGTCACTTTATGAGATAAATGATTGTAGCAAATTTGGAAACTATATGATAAAAATGAGCCTAGGAACCTGAACCACAATATGATAGAAATGGGCAGATTATCCAATTTTTTTTCTTGATTGGATTGCAGGCCGAGTGTGGTGGAATGTTGAATGGGTTGTTTGACTTGGAAGTTGGGTTCAGTCTGGATGAGTTTCGAAGCTTGGATTGGAGATTGGTGTAGGTGGGTGTTGAAGTTTGAATCCTAATAAAGAAAGACTCCTAAATAAATAGAGTTTCAATCCACTCGTGTAATGTTTCCTTAGGTTAGGTTGGATTTTTACCTAGTGATGGTAGGAAATTTTTAGAGCTTAATTCTCTCCAAAAAGGCAGCATCTCAGAGAGGTATCTTCTATATTCATTTTTTTTTATGTTTTTTCTTTTCATTTTACATCTTCATATGGTATAACCAGCTTGATTGTTTACATCCTCACCTCAATGGTAAGAGGCGTCAGTTCTCACCTGACTGCCCAGTGTTCAAATCCTCGTTACCGTCCTGTAGAGGTTTTAGTCTCACTATCCCTGGGATTTGAACTCTCCAGTCATTTTGGTGACATTTTATGACCTTCAATCTTTTGGGACACGAAAACTAATGTTGGCTATTTTTTTGTCTTAATCCTATGATGAAAATGACTCATTTAGCCCATAAATTCCTATTTCAACATATTAGAAAGGTATCATTAATTTTAGGTCATTTGGATGTCATTTTGGGACTTTTCGCTTTTTAGCCTACTTTGGTCGGTTCCAACTTATTTGCCCCAAAAGCCTATTTATTGTACCTCGCTTGGCACATAACCTTCTTAAACTCATATGAGGCCTCCCTTTAGATTTTAATTTCAGGTTTGATGTGCTTATTACTTTGGGTAGTTTTGTGTTTAAAATGGCTGAAACGGAGGCGATGGGGCCCCTGAATGGTGGTGGGAATGTTGTTCTGGGCTGATCTAGTGTTTGATTTATTGGGAATTGGGACCAAATCTGAAGCTATTTTCGTGAATATTTTTGGAGACTACCATTTACTTCAAACTTGAATGTGAGTCATGGTTGTAGCTTTGCTGGACTGTGTTAGAAGGATGAGGGATTTTATATTGGTTTGATAAGATTAATATAGATGATGGTGGTTGTCGTGAAGCTATTGAGGTGAAAGTTGCATCCAACAAAATTGTTGGATTTTTATTACTTTCTATCTGGTATATGCCCTGTGATGTTGTTGGTTTGGGATTTTGAGGCTAGTTGGGAAGTGGGGTTTTTCCCATGGTTCCTTGATAGATAATTGGAATGTGACTTTCTTTTTTTTTTTTTTTTTTTGTTGACGTTCATTCAGACCTCTTTGAAATTTAATTTTGACTATCATCCTGTGTCTTTATGTAACACTGATATATGTAACACTTATAATTTCCAATACATAGTTTCTATCAATTTGCACTTTTTTTGGTTAGTATCTCCCTTTCCAATAAACAATCTCTCTCTTGATTTACACCTTTTGGGTTAGCATAAACTCCTGAATCCCTAAATCCCCAAAAAAAAAAAAAACCCACTCTGTCATTTCAGGTATACATTTGTAATAGTTAATCAATAATTTTAATGAATCATTATAATCCATCTTCTAATGTGTACTTTTCCTGCCATGTATTTTGCAGATATTTACATTATAGACATGGAGTGATGGTGCATGGGAAAGAGTATTGTCACACCCCGAAATCGAGCCCTGCAGTGATCTGATCTCGGGATGCGAAATTTTGGAATTAATTAAAACTTTTAACTTCCCAAGATCCGCGTGGATGAGGGTCACACATTTCTACATAATCTGAATATTTCGCAGAAGCTTGTGTGGCGTTGCGACTCGGAGCCCGTGGCCATCGGATTCCGTGTCGCACTATGCCATTAAAATAAAGCCATCAAATTAAGGCTTATAATCAAACTTGTACGAATCATAAATCATAGAATACTGAGCTGGCAGTAACAGGACATTTATTTCCCACATATGTTAAAGTTACAAATTATCAAGACATTAATTACAATCCTAAAGAAAAGGCTTATAAAAGCCATCCAAACAAATAACCAACTAAACAAGATACTATCCCAAAATATGTTACGAACTCATGTACCAAAAACAACATCTAGTTGATATTGTTTGGCAGCCACTCGCGTCCAACTGACGGCTCAACCATCTCTTCCGCTCAAAACACCTAAAAAGGTAAAGAGGGTAAGACCTGGCACCAAACAAAAGGGGTCAGACACAACGGTCTGTCAAGCAAATAAACAGATAATATGATGATAGGCATTTGTAAAAAATTATCAAATAATTGTAAATCCATTTAAAGATTCTAAACAATATAGTGATAAATCATGATAAATTGAAAGACTGAACATAAATATCAGAGCAAATAAATGAACAGTATCGGAAACATAAGTATCTTAAAAAAGATAACAAACTGATTAAAACATTGGCAAATCACATATAGCTATATTCTCCTATTACCGAAGTAACAAGAACAGACAGAGACCGTAGCCACTACTCGTGGGACTGGAACGAACAAAGTCGTTATCAAACAGAACCGTAGCCACTACACGTGGGACCGGAAACATAATCAGAACCGTAGACACATACAAGTGGGATCGGCAGATCAAAACCGTTGCCATGGTCGGTACAAACAGAATCCAAGCTGCAGCTGGCAGATAATTTAAAGATCCCAAGCCGAGTGATCGGCCCGACAAGGTGACCTAAGCTTAGTGGTGCCTTTAATTTTCAAAACTTGAACCGATACAAATCAAATCATAAAATGATTCAATTCTGAAATTGATAAAAGGACTACTCTTGAAAAAAATACACACTGAATATACTGACAAATCCGAACAAATCTGATGAGTAGCCTTATCGATGTATTTCCTGTTGGAAATAGGGTGGGCCTCTAGGATAGGTTTCAAAAATTTTTGACCCACTTGACGCAGGGATCAACTATCCACAAGGCTATAAAACCCAATCCAAGATCTATGTCCTCAATCTCAGTCATCATGATCAGTAAATACAATCTATCTAGAAGATAAAAACAGCAACTAACAAGCATCCATAATAATCTACAACATGCAAGGAAGTGGATTATACCTTTGGAGCTCGGTTGTGCTCTAATGGAGGAGTTGCGTCTTTCTTTGATGATGAAACGCTTTCACTAATCAAATAGGGATCTCCAAGACCTCTTGATCTTCCACACTATGACCCGTATTAGATTCTCCTTTTCTCAAGAAGATGGTGGAATCTCCAAGAGAAAACTACTAGGAACTCTAGGGAGGAACTAGAAAGAGAACTAGAAGAGGGAAGAGAGGAATAACTTGTGCAACACTTGCACTAGGGGGCCTTGGGCGTGAATCCCAATGCAAGGACAGTGCTTGGACGTCCAAGGCCTCCTCTCCTCTATTTATAGCTTTTACAAGTTGTCTCTTCTTTACTAATTACAATAGAAGTCTCACTTCCATTAATTAGTAACTTACCATATCACATTTAGAAGTCTCACTTCAAATATGATTAATAACTTTCCAATTCCTTTCTAATTAAAATAGAAGTCTCACTTCTACTAAAATTAGTAAGTCTACTATTACCACTATTAGAAGTCTCACTTCAAATAGAAATAGTAACTTTCCTTTTAGAGTTATACTAGAATTAGATACTTTATAATAATTGGGCCAGCGTGGGGACCACTAGGGATTCCTTAGAAAGCTGGCTCCAACTGGGACTCGCGACCCCACATCTCATGTGTAATCCGGGCCCACAGTTAATTGCAAATAACTCCACTATATAAATGCAATTGAACTCCAGTCTTAGGAATATTACATAGAAGACCCTAAACTTCCACATTATCACAAGTAGACCCCTCTATCAATATCCATGGATCAATTGGACCTGTCTTCCAAAATAGATCCATATCTTATTATCCTTGAGTCCCAATTAATTATAATGATCATAGATACCTTTCCAATTAACTCTTAATCAGAATGGGTGCGCGCTTACCAATGATAAATCCATTAATTGGCTGAAGGGGATATTAGAGATAGATTTCTTCTTGACTATTGAATGTTCCCACAGCTCTACTACCATGTACACAAATCACCGAGGTGTTGACCTACAGTTTGCCTCACTCATTGGTGACTCAAAGCAAATGAATAGATAGAAACTTGAGTTCATTAATGTCTCAGGATTGAGAGCCTATTGCTAGGGAATTATGAGAGCAGACCTTAAAATAAAGACAGTGTTTATAAGATGCTTCTCATGGTCCTTCAATACATCCAATGTACCAACACTATGATCCAGAATCTTCCATTCTGATGATCGAGACAAATCACACTATCTCATAGTAATCAAAGTACTGCAACCTTATCAGTATGAGATGTCCAGTCTCATCACTGGTTGTGATAATATTTAAGTATAAGATTTGCCACACATGTCTCCCGTATGTGGATCTCATCCATACACATGTGTTACATCTAATATACTTGTGGACCCCGGTTCATCTCATGAACCATCATGTCATTCGTATTGGTTATGTGCAAGTATATAATAAATCACCATTCATCTCATGAAAAGTAAACATGAATATATGAATAAATAAAGAATTTAATCAATTTATTATATCATCTACTGGATTGAGTCCATAAAACTAACATTTCCGAACGTGGCGAACCACTCAAATCTCTTTCCAAATCGACTTGTAGAAAACATACGAATTTCCGTGGTAAACCACTCAATTATATATCAAATCAACTTATAGAAATATACAAATGTCCGTGGCGAGCCACTCAAATTCATTTCAAATCACCGATACTTCCAAACGTGGCGAACCACTCAATTCATTTCAAATCGATTTAACCAAAGAATGTATATACATTTTTGATAACTTGGGAATGGAATAGTGTATGATGAATTAATGTCTTACCAAGGGAAGTCTCAATGCACACTTAATATCTAAAGGTTGATTTACAATAATAAGTTTGGTACCAAT
Source organism: Litsea cubeba (assembly GCA_012931725.1). Lineage (NCBI taxonomy): Eukaryota > Viridiplantae > Streptophyta > Magnoliopsida > Laurales > Lauraceae > Litsea > Litsea cubeba. The sequence goes on along the minus strand of CM022955.1, from coordinate 35,763,927 downwards.
GAAAATCCACAACACTTGAGATTAATAAGTGTACTTCATGACTAAAAAGATTCCCGGGTAAAATCCCATATCAAACTTTCTCTCATGTTCCCATTCAATTTTTCATAACTTTCAAGTATCGCTATATATCCCAATCTTCATGGGCTTTTCGGCATTCAAGAAGAGATTATTGGACTTTAAAACCGGGTAAAATCCCATATCAAACTTTCTCTCATGTTCCCATTCAATTTTTCATAACTTTCAAGTATCGCTATATATCCCAATCTTCATGGGCTTTTCGGCATTCAAGAAGAGATTATTGGACTTTAAAACGAAGAGGAAATGATGGGATAAAATGGGCCTAAAACAGGTTTAGAAGAGACCCACAAACAACCAAGAAAACAGGCCCTCAAAATGGACCTCAAATCTGCCTCAAACCAGGCCCGAAAAAGGCCCAGAACTGGGTTGGGTCCGCTCGAGCGGACCCCATCCAGAACCTGGGCCGCTCAAGCGGCACATTTGGGTCGCTCGAGCGGACCCAGTTCAGTTGGGTCCGTGTCGAGTGCAGAAATGTGCATTGTTCAGCCCCTTTTGTGATTTCTTTCCTCCTTCCTCTTCTACAATGATTCCATAATGAATTTGAGCCTCTATTAACATTATCAAACTCCATTAAATCATCCATATACACTAAATCAATCAAACAAATCAGATTTAAAAGTAATCTTCTTCAATCATCAAGATATTAAAACCTTGAAAGGTAATGAGCTAATCATTTCAAGAGCAAAACATAGATTATTGTAAAATAATATCTCAGATGAAGAAAGCATAAAGCATTGCTAAATCATTTCAAAGATGAATTATAAATCAATGAGAGAACATACAATAGGAAGAAAATGCCATGAAATTTCTCACATTAAACATAATCATCATATTAGTTGAATATTCACTTGCCTTTAGTCAAGATGAAGAACAAGTCACTCAAAGATGGCCTCCATTAAGACTCTATCTCCAAATCCACAAAACCCCTAAGATAATCCAAGAGAAAGCCCTAGAAATCAATCATTTGCAAACCTCAAAGAAAACCCTTTGCATGAAAGGAGAAAACACTCTAAATGGTTTGAAAAATAAGAATCTCAAACAAGAAATGCCATTGCTAACCTTTTGGTGTTCCAAACAAGAAGAAGGCTTGAAGAAGAGAGTCGTTCTAGCTCAAATCCTTTGAAAATGGTGTCTTTGGAAAGCTAAGAGAGAGGAGAAGAGAATTAGGAGATCAATCCTCCATTTAGCACTCAAGAAGAGAGGTTTCAAAGAGGAGTGAGAAAGTGCTGGGGGAGGAAACCCTAGACAGCTCCAATGTTGCAGGAAAATGAAGATGGGAAGAAGAAGAACCCATGTGGTCTTATAAAGAGTAAGTAGGATGGGTCCCATGGGCCCCAACATTTCAAAGGGATGGAACTAGCATTTGTGGGTCCCGAATGAGATCGACGAAGAAGACAAAATCGATCAACAAAATATTTACTTTCCAAAAAGTACATTTTCCCCAATTTCTGAAATTTTTAAAATTTATGGACAGATTTAGTGAAAATGTCATTTTGCCCATTTTTCTTGAAAAACGTGATTTCTGAGCATTAAATCAAAATGGTCAAAACATGAAAGTTGTTTATAACAATAAAATGGATCAAAATAAATAAAATTCAGGATTTTTAGAAATCAAGAGTAATTTCTCTCAAAAATACATTTTACAAAGGCCGGGCCAAACTAAAGTCAACGGTCCTCAAAACTCTTGAAGGTTATGAAAAATCTAGTCAAACTCAAAAACAAAGTCTAACCAACTCTAATCTTGCTTAAAAAGTTAAACCATGATTAAAACAATGCTAAACAAAAGAATTGGGGGTCGGGGTCTTATAAGTATCCCATGGAGAAAAAGGATTTTGCGTGATGGGTTGAGACTAGATGTTGCCATATACATGGGTGATTTGTATGAGAATGGTTGCTGCTGCACATGGAATGTTGTCATGTAAAAAGGGTGGTTTGTGTTTGGATGTAATGGGATTGAATGCATTGTAAAGACATGTTGGGATGTTAGTGTTGGAATGTAATGATGTTATAATGATGTTGGGATGTTGGAATGCTACATTTGTAATTAAAAACTTGCACTAAAACAAGTTTTCCTAGATGAAAGCAGTTGAATGTTGAAATGGTGGGTGGTGGAATGACAGTTTTTTTTCCTGGATATTGGATGGTGGAATGGTGGTTTTTTCCCAATGAATTCTAAATGTTCCTGATAGGTGGCAATCTAAATGAGTAATTTGAATGTGAAATCTGAATTTTTTTTATCTTATTTATTTTTCTGGAATTCAAATGATTATGAATTCTTATAATTATAATTGTGACCTGTTTTAAATGATGGACCTATTTGAATGAATGTCCACACTACATTGGAGTTTCAGATGTGTCCATAGAATTGTATTGGAAAGGCATGTAAATACGTTACCATTTTGTATTTGAGTTTCAACAAAAAAGGGTGCTTTCTGACTTTTGCATCCAGCCACTGAAATTGTAACAAAAATGGAGGGCCGAGATTGAGCTCTCTCATACAGTTGGTGAGAGTGTCTCCCACGTAACACCTCCCTTTTATTATAATATATTTTTCTTTAAATTTAATGATGAACAGAATCAGTTCATAGATCCCATAAGTAAGGTTAAGAATAGCAACAAACATAAGAAAAAAAACATTTTGGCATTGCAGATGGGATGATCTATAGATGGTTTTTAGGGTGGGAAATCTTTAAGAACTTGAATTCCTACTCATACGAACTTGAATTTTGTGCCCGACATTGTTTTTTGATAACGATATCGTTACCATTTTTTATAGTTTCTTCATCGATTTTTTGTGTCCAACAAGAAAATAATAGTGACTTTATATTGAGATGCATAAACAATAAGAAAGACTCACGATTTCACTCAAAATCTAATTTTCAAAAAAAATTTGATAGCGATATCGTTACAATCATTTATTGGTTCTTCGCCCATTTTTTTATCTCCAATAACAAAATGACTCAGACTTTATAATGGGGTGCATAAACAATGAGAAAGGCTCACAGATTTGGCTCAGAAATGCATTTTCCTAATAGGTGAAGTGAAGGTTCGAACCCTCAAAATGATGGTTCGAACCTTCGGACTCTCTGGAATTTGGCCCAGGAAGGCAGTGAAGTGAAGGTTCGAACATTCAAGAGGAGGGTTCGAACCTTGATGGGGGTTCGAACCTTCACTTCACTGCCTTCCTGGGCCAAATTCCAGAGAGTCCGAAGGTTCGAACCCTCGTTTTGAGGGTTCGAACCTTCACTTCACTGCCTTTCTGGGCCAAATTTCAGAGAGTCCGAAGGTTCGAACCCTCATTTTGAGGGTTCGAACCTTCACTTCACCTATTAGGAAAATGCATTTCTGAGCCAAATCTGTGAGCCTTTCTCATTGTTTATGCACCCCATTATAAAGTCTGATTCATTTTGCTATTGGAGACAAAACATGGGCGAAGAACCAATAAATAATTGTAATGATATCGCTATCAGAAATTTTTGAAAACTAGATTTTGAGTGAAATCGTGAGTCTTTCTTATTGTTTATGATCTCAATATAAAAGTCACCATTATTTTCTTGTTGGGCACAAAAAATGGATGAAGAAACTATAGATGATGGTAACGATATCGTTATCAAAAAATAATATTGGGCACAAAATTCAAGTTCGTATGAGTAGGAATTCAATTTCTTAAAGATCCCCCCCCCCCCCTAAAAACCATCTATAGATCATCCCATCTGCAATTATTGAAGATTTTGGTTCTTTACTATGTTCACCGTGTGAAGATTCAGGCGCTTGCACTTATTGCCAGTTTTCAGTTCCTAAAGCAGATTTAGTTGGTTTCTCTTTTAACCAATCAAATAAGCTTGGTGGAAGACTTGCATATTGATGACTTAGTTGACCTCCTTCCTATCTTTCTTAATCAAGAGCTGAAAAGGGGGCTTTTAGTAATGGAACTCTTTTTAAGTGTAGGGTAGGCTTTAGGAGTAGCCTTTCTCCTTGCTTATGCTTCTCAATATAAAGGAATTGTCATTTGTTGTTTGGCAACCAAAAAAAAAAAAAAAAATTAGCTGAGGAGCCTTTAAATAATGTTCCATTTCCCACAATGAGTGCATGATCAATTTTCTATGTGTATTTATGAAAGGAGAAACAAGTTTCGTATCAGGTTGATAGGGATCTCAGTTCTTTGTTTTCTTCACATTGTGTAGGTTTACTTTTTTGTGCCATAACTCCAAAAAAGAGAAATCTGGTTGACTTATAAACCATATATAAATAACAAGAGATGTCTTTTCTAGATTTTTAAAGGAGAGAATAATTTGAAGGGGAATAATACCATTTGGTTGTGTCCTTGTTTCTGCTTCTCAGTATAAAGGCATTATAATTTGGTTGTCTGTCACAAAAAACTGACGAATGTACTATAATATTGGTAACGATATCGTTAGCATTATTTATAGATTCTTCATCCATTTTTTGTGTCGAACAACCAAATGACAATGACTTTATATTGAGAGCCATAAACAAGGAGAAAGACTAACGAATCTCATCCATAATTTTATTTTCATAATTTTTTGATAACGAAATCGTTACTATTATTTATAGGTTCTTGGTCCATTTTTTGTGTGCAATGGCCAAATCGCAATGACTTTATAATGAGATATATAAACAATGAGAAAGACTCGTGAATTTTATTTTTGCAATGACAATTTTAGAATCACCACCATTAGAATCTTTATTCTCTTTAGGGTTTCTCAACCCTTTAATTAGGGAGACAACCCCTTTGAAGCCAATCTACATGTAAAGGTAGTAACTGTGAATATTAGATTCGGTAGCAGGTCTGTGAAGGCTATGGTATAGACTTGTCCTTACAAAAAAATGGCTATGGTATAAACCTGAAACCTATATTCCACTCCCCTCATTCCATTTCTTCCTGTAATGTAAAAACTTGTAACATTGGTCAAAAGTCCATTATGTTCTACTTCTACAACATTCATTTTCATACATTAATTCTAAATCATGACACGACAATTAGATACAAAGTGTTATATCCAGTCCAACATACAACCCATTCATAACGTCCACAATGCATACGGTATACATTCCATATATTTACTGAACTCCACAATGCATTTATTCCATTCCATAGCCTTCCCATTTCAGTACATTGCATTCCATTCATTTATTTCCAATCCAAAATGAATACAACCTCTTTACAACATAAGACGGTTATATTAAATTCACAACACTAAATCTCAGTGTGTACATTCATGTGGTAAAAAAGGAAAGGCCTCTCAACATTTTTTATCACGAGAACGAGTTCTCTTCAGACTCCGGTACTTTGTAGTCATTTAGCTTCCATTGCCTAGCATAAATGTCAACGTCAATCTTTTGCCTGTAGTACCACATGCTTGGCTTCTGTGAAGGTCAACGGTCGACACTTATGGGTTGCAATTGGCAAATGCCATCATGAATATGCCACAGTCACATCTGCACATTTATAGAATATTTGTCAGACATACATAAGAAATAAATGATAGAATCAAAACTTGGACTTCACTCTTGGACTTACTGAGGGGTTTAGTGTAAAAAAAATAAAAATTGGACCCCAAGTCCAAATAAAAGAAGAACCACCCAAACATTGATGTACAATCCTGTATCATGGTGCTCATTCAAGTGAAAATTTATTACTTATAAATGTGCCTTCTTTGCATGGAACTATAATGCCACGTACCCAGTCCTACTTATTCCATCGTGGAATAACTTCTTTGAGTAGAGTATGGGAATTGCAAATAGATATCGGCTATCTCCAACATATATAGAAAGTCAAGCGGCCTCTTGAAATCTCTGGGACTGGAAGCTGTGCCTTATCAATCTTGTTATTGGAGATTGTAGGAATATCTCTTTTGCATGAATCATGTCCAGAAAATAGATATTCATGATTCCATCAAATACACTTTGTTTAAACACCTTTCGCAGCAGTTGGATCTAAAAGAAGGAAATCGACTAAAATAGTGTCTGCTATATGCATGCATTTGTAGATAGAGCTAACCATATGATGGCGGACTAGAGACATTTACATGATATTTATTTGTTCATTCATATGTTAGAGACATGTCCAACTACTAGAGTAATATAGTGCCTCACATATCCACTAATGTCAGTTGTTTTGAACTGTACCTAATTATTAAGTAGTGAAAATAGAAATCTCTTGCAATATTAAGATAAGTAGATGTGGGCTCCATTGCCTTTGAAATCCATGCCCTAATAAAGAATAGAGCATAGTAGAAAAAACATCATAACATGGCCTGGTAGTTCAAAGGCTCTTGAGCCCATGTGATAATCAAATAATAACTTAGAATTATGAGAAGATTAAATGTATAGGCAGACAATAATGCAAACACACTCAAGTTTCATAAACAGGAAAACAACACATGATTTTCTCGGTTTGCCTCAATACATTGAAACGTTAATCCTTATTTTGGGTGGTTTCACATTACAAGGTATGGGCCCCATTTGATTCATACAATTAACATTATAATATTTTGAATTTCCCTATATAAGAAAACTCAGACTCCAAGTCTAGTTGATACCCATCCTCTACCAATTTGGTAACCTTGATGGAATAGTCACCTTAATGCATTAATGTAAATATGGTCAATGGTTCTATTCTAGACGCACCTCTCATAGGAAGCCACCATCCTCGTTATAAAGGGAGGTGCCTAGAAGAAATCAGGCCTTCTTCTTAAAGATTTTATTTGGTCATGTTCAACCATGGACACATGTATGGCTAAACTCTTCTTTAGTTTGGCGATGATTTATTCAGCCCCATTGGGTCCATGGGCAATTGTAATAATACTCATCAAGGTGTGGTCTTTTTCCTTCTCATCATCATGAAGAGAATAATGGTAAATAACAGTGCTGATTAATTGGTCAATAGTGATGACAAGAACTTTATTGATACAATGAATCTTATAATTTTTTTCTTTTCTTTTTGGCCCACAGAAAAAAAAAATCAAGGCACCAACAGGTTTGGAGATGAGACACTGTGACTAATAAGAATTGCACCATATTGCATCCTATCAATCCCAACTACTATTTGGTTTTGACATGGTCCTTGCTAAAGCAAGTCTAAGATCAGCCCTTTCTATGTTTAAAGCCTAAGAGAGAGGGATTGATAGGATGATTTATGTTTAAAATCCTATTCATCAAGCATTTCTTAACATGTTGGTCTATTCTTGGATGTAAGGGGCTGTTCTTATTACTATCAGCGATAACCATGAGAGACAAAGGAGACTTGAGACCCCAAACCATTAAAGGAATAAGAGTGATTTTTGGGCCTACCTATGATGTAGGCATGACAAACATTGTATTCTCAACATTCCAGTATTTTTAACATCATTGTGCATAAGAAACCCAAATCCAAATCCTACTGACGAGAAATCAGGAAATGCAAACATTGTATTGTTATTGAAGGTTGCTTATTTTGGTTCAGTAGTCTTCTTATTTGTCAGTGCCACATCATCTTGTCATGCAGTAGGGAATCCTTTTGGGGGTTATTATATCCATCTTATTAAGAAAGTAATACCAATACTCTCACCTTATGATACACACCAATGTCTAAATACTGAATGGTCTGCTAAACTACATCAAAATAGTAACAGGGCAATAACCTGTGGCCATTTGAGGGCTGAATGGGTATCATGACTTCAAACATTAATACACCAAATTTCAACAGAACCATTTCACCAATTCCTTCATTCTAACTCATGATTTCAAACATTAATACACCAAATTTGTCAGGAAACAGTTCACTAAAGCATTAGAAAACAATGATCATAATCTTATATACAAAAAGATGATATGCATCTATCATAGTTAACACTATCTATCTCATTCAATCTCATTCCACACCAACTTCTACATGATATAAATTTTATAACCAAAATAGAAGTGGAGTAGTCTAAATGCAAACCACCAAATCATATATAGGACTCATATATTGAAAGTTAACACCGGTGGGTGTAGTTGAGGAAGAAGGAGATGGGGAAGAAGAAGAAGGGGAGAAGAAAAAGAAAAGAAGAAGATGTGGAAAAGGAAAAACGTGCACAGGTAGGTGTAGTGGAGGAAGAAGTAGATGAGAAAGAAGAGGAAGAGAAGATGAAAAAGAACATGCAAAGGTGGGTGTAGTGGATGATACAGGAGATGGGGAAGAAGAAGAAGAAAATGAAAAGAAGGAGATGGAGAGAAGGGAATGAACAGTCTGGCACCCTTACCTTAGATGAAATTAGTCTCCTGCGTGGAAGAAGTGTCTTTGACGTGCTTCAGATATTTCCTTGGTCTGGCGTGAGATTTAACCTGGTGGAGGGACTGGATATGGTGCAGGAAGAAGACGGGTTGATAAGGGAGACAGAGAAATTGAGAGGAGTGAAGAACAGAAAAACGATGTAGGGTTCTTTTTGTTTGCTAGGTTTGATATAGATGACGATGTCGATAAAGGGAGGGGCAAAACCGTCAAAAATCGACGTACGTACACCAAAATGGACATTTTCATGTTTTTTTTTTTTTGATAACATAGGAACCCGCCGACCCCCCTTCGGTTGATCATTGGTAAACCTACAGATACATAGAACCACCCACTAGCCCTATGTATCGGTTAAGGCGTTAAAGAGATTCGAAGGTAGGACCTCCAGGTTAAAACTGGACTTCCTAACCACACAAACATTTTAAGTGTGGGTACATTTTAAGTGTGGGTACATTTTAAGTGTGTTAAATCCATATAATACAAGTATAGAGACACTTTTTTGGTAAAATTCCCACTAATAAACTAGTACACTCACCAGTGCTAAGCACGGGCATATATAAAAATAAATTAAGAAGAAATTCAAACTACATAAAATCATCCTCAAACAACAGAAAAGAGGATTATGACAATAGCTCTTTTTTTTTTCCTTTTTATTAATCCAAGAGTTTGTGATGTTTACATAAAGTAAGTATATATGAAAAATGAAGTGGTTGAAAATAGAATAGTGAATAGTGGGAAGAAGTATAGTAGTTGCATGTGGAAGTAGCGGCAATAATGTGGGTTAGTTACAAAAAAAGTATATAACTCTCGGTCCAAATCAATCGTTACAGTCAAAATTAACTTTAAAAGGCTCAATTTTAATATAATATAATGTGCTGGGTTAACTGGTGAATCTAATTTTACTATTTTTCTCATCAACTCAACCCAAAAACTAACACACACTCTGAACCACCAACTCAACTTCAAACTATCCTCTTAAAATTTTTTTCCAACTTCAAGCCACCCCACCGGCCACTACTTATTTATTTTAACTTTCTGGTTAAGTTCAAGTTGACACTGTCAACTTATAAATAATAAATAGGAGACCCCTTTGAGAGCTGTACATGTCGCCCACCAGTCAAGAAAACAACGGTGCACATCCGATTTCATAGGGCCCAGTGCAATAATAGCCCGGGCCCGACCGAGTGGTGCACGCAATCAGGTGGTACAGCGGAACACACCAAACGGGTCGACCGGGGAATGGTCTCGAGACTGGGAGACGCACCTGTCGGCGGATGATACGGCGCAAACCCTAATAAAATTTTAATCTAATCTTCCGTTACTACCTCCTTTAACTGCCTACTCTACGCTCTACGCATCCTCTTTCTGGATTATTCTCTGAGAACATGCAGCTGGGAATTCTTTGAGCTCCTATCTATGAATCCTTCAGTGGGTTCACATTTCTTTAAGTCTTGACCGCTCAAAATTACAATTTTACCTTTTTTTTTCGTTAATAATTTCTTTTTATGATTATATTCAATGGTGAGAAGATCTAGGATGGAGTGGAATCAAATGAGATTTTGATGGGTTGGAATTCAAAAGGTGTACCCCATTGATGGATTTAGATGTCAAGGTCTGAACTGAGAGAATCTCTGTTTTCCGCACATAGAGAAGCGGAACTCAAGAAAAATGCCTAAATAGTTTTTTCTTGAGCTCTATAAAGAAAAGGAGTCTTCCACAGTTTACTCCTCACATTCTTTCTCCCTCTGTCTAGGCCCCGGTTGATCAGGGTGGCAAGGTAAGTGAGAAAAGGGAAATTACAATGTAAATGACGAGGGAGCTTTCTAACTTTGTAAATGATTATTTTTATATAGATAAAAAAAGAAAAAACTTGTGTGATATAAATGTTGGTCAAACAATGGGAGGTTACTGGTTAAAATTATTGTTTGATAAAATTTGTAGTTTTCCCCCTAAAATTAGAAAAATCCTCTTAGATCTAATTTTGGATAGAAGTTCAAGGTGATTAGTGTCCTTTTAGATCTAATTTAATTTGGATAGAATCTCAAGGCGATAAGTGAATAATTAGATGTGAAAAAAAAAAAAAGAACAAAAAGGACCATGCTTATTTTCAATTGTTAGATGCGTGGGTATGCAAATTTCCTATATAAAAGAAGTCCATGTGAATGTGATTTGTCAGTCTTACCATGAGACCATTGTTTCATGTTTCCAATGTGGCCAATAATATGACTGGTCAGATTCATTTGTATGACATAACCTCTCAAAGCATTAAAACAGACCCACTGTTTGGATTCAATGGAAAGTATGTGGTTGATATATATATATATATATATATATATTGCTATCGGAGAGTTCCCGATGTTTTAGATTTGACTAATCCTTCCGGGCTCAAAGGGAATCCGAGTAAACGTCCCTGTAGCCCCAAGGTGGTAGCACTAGTGGACTCAACTTTTGATTCCTGAAAAAGGGGGAATCGGAAGTCGATGCCAAGACTTCTAGTTCCGGAAGAGGGAGGAACCGTGATCCTGACCACTCGGCCAACCCCTTGGGTTTAATTAAAGTGGTTGAGATACGATGTTTTTTTTTTTTTTTTAACGGTAACAAAAGATTTCATTTAAAGAACAGAAGGAACAAAGTACAAAAAAATAAAAAAAAGAGAGGAAGGGGATGTGCAGGAGAAATGCACCACCTCCAACCCTACTAACAAAAATACATCCACCCAAAGAAACAACATATCAACCACTTACATAATCACACCCATCCAAGTAAGCAACCTATCAACCCCTTGCTTGGCTAACACATCTGCCATGGAGTTAGCTGATCTAACCTCATGACGGAAGGAAACATTGATTCCAATAGATAACTCTCTAATTTCATTCAGGTTGAGATACGATGTTGGAAATGCTTCATTAGCAAAAAGGATGGAAATGGAAATTTACATATAACAACCTGCCCTTTTCAATATTTTGCAAAAAACTTCATTTATTTCTAATTTCTACGCATTCTTTCCTTTGACTTTCCTAAAAATATCAATCAATTATCAACCATTGAAGTGAACAAGCCAGATTTTTCATCAATTCAAAAATCCCAACCAGTATTTTTCTAAAAAAAAAAAAAAAAAAATTAACTCACCTTAGCCACCATATCTAACTAGATCTAGCAGGCATTTTTACCCTCATATTTTATTTTCTCAGTTAAAACTTAATCTAGTCATCTAGTGTAAACTGCAAAACCAGCTTTTTCCTTTTTGGTATGTTGGACTATTGGTCAAGGGAAGTAAAATAAAAAATAGAGGTGGTTGTTTACAAATACTACAAAAAAACAGGCAGTTACATCTCATTTACCAAAAAAAAAAAAAAAAAAAAAAAAACCTATCAATTTTCCAAGTGGAATAGTGCCAAAGCATAGTAACTAAAGAGAGCTTATCTTTCAACCCAAAGAAACTAATGAGAGCTTATCTTGAGAATTAAGAGATTGTATTGAAGGAGCTATCTTTTAAAAGCTCTGCCAAAAGATTTCCTCTGCTCTTTCTCCATACGTTTCAAGGCTGAAAAAGAGGGTAGAAGCATCTTCTCCCACGTGCAGGCAAGGCAGAGCTGTAAAACCTCCAAATATGGTAAATAGAAGACTTCAGCTAGATATGCATTGAGCTAAAATTGGAGGGAGGTGTGAGGTGAAATGAATCTCCTCACTCTCCCCACTCTCCTTAGAAAGAGAAGGGGGTCTTGATTCCTCAAACCCAACTCCTCTCAGGCCCCAAAGAGCCTAATTCCCCTGCCGATTCATTTCTATCCAAAGGCATTACTTTACTACAATGGAGAGAAAATGGCAATGGAACCAACGGTCCTCAGCTTTGTTATTGATCACCATATTAGCCATCTTGGAATCCTCCAATGGGGCATTTGATTACGCAGATGCACTTACCAAGAGCCTCCTCTACTTCGAATCGCAGCGATCAGGTCGTCTACCGTACAACCAAAGAGTCACTTGGAGGGATCATTCTGGTCTTACCGACGGGCTGGACCAAGGAGTGAGTCTAATTTTTTTGCCTTGTGTGTTCGAAATCACATTGAACCCAAATTGGGCTTGTTATTTTGGGTGATGATGTAAAAGCCTACAAAGTAAACCGACTGACATGTGATTTGTATAATGTAGGTTGATCTTGTTGGCGGGTACTACGACGCGGGTGACCATGTCAAATTTGGCCTCCCAATGGCCTTCACCATAACAATGCTAGCATGGAGTGCGATCGAATACGGCGAGCAGATCCAAGCGGCTGGGGAGTATGGCCATGCCTTGGAAGCAATCAAATGGGGGACTGATTATTTCATCAAAGCCCATACACACCCAAATGTGCTCTGGGCTGAGGTACCCAACACACCCCAATTTTTAATTCGAACACACTTGGGCAAGGATCGATCAAATTTGTCCATATCATTCATTCTTGGTCCTCTCAGGTGGGGGACGGCGATACGGATCACTATTGTTGGCAGAGGCCGGAGGACATGACAACATCTAGACAGGCCTACAAAATTGATGTGGAGAATCCGGGGTCTGATCTAGCCGGAGAGACTGCGGCTGCAATGGCTGCAGCTTCCATAGTGTTCCGGACCTCGAACCCACATTACTCTCATCTCCTCTTGCATCACGCCGAACAGGTAAGCGTGTGGAAGTTTCTTTCTTTTGTCCTTGTGATTGCTACAATGAGTACCTTTTAACTATGCTAGGGGCATTTATCTTTTATCAAATACTAATTGAATAATATTTGATATAATAGCATTACATTAGGGAAATTGATTGATTTCTTTGTGATGAGATGATTGTTGTTTTTATGGCAGTTGTTTGAGTTTGGGGACAAGCACCGAGGGGCGTATGATGGGAGTGTTGGAGTGGTGAAGAGTTACTATGCGTCGGTGAGTGGGTACAAGGATGAGTTGCTTTGGGCAGCCTTGTGGCTATACAGGGCCACCGACAGGGAAGATTATTTCAAGTACGTTATCAACAACGCTCATTGCTTTGGTGGGATTGGTTGGGCTATAACTGAGTTCAGCTGGGATGTCAAATATGCTGGCGTCCAGATCCTGGCAGCTAAGGTAAAGTGATTCAAAAAGCAGCTTTTGTTTTGCTTGGGAACACAGCACAGCACAGCACAGTAGTTGGGGTACTTGGATTCTCTCTCTCTCTCTCTCTGAAAATATCTTTTTCCCATGATCAATCAGTCGGTCTGTGAAATTAACAGGATGGGGTTGGCCCATTCTGTAAAATGTTGGAGCCTATATCTAGGCAATCCCATGTTTTGGCAGCGCAATGCAAGGATGGTTGGGATCTTAGGGCTTTTGAGGGTGTGTCATCGTGCCATTAGATCATGGACCTGTTAAAGAGAAATGGGCACATCAGTTAAGTGGTAATAGTGTTTCGATGGACTAGATCCTCCCACATGTTTTGCCTTGCCTTTTGAAAGATAGACACAAGTAGAGTTTGTGAATCCCCCACTTGCCTGTCAGAAACACATGGCTTTCAAGAATTAGCTATTTGCTTCCTATTTAAAGCTATACAATAGAAGTCACTTGATAACCGACGAAGCTTTTAGCTTGACCTTTTATGATATGGCCTTAGATAAAATGCTTACACCACATCTAATGGATTTAGACATTTGTAATTAGCTAATTCCGAGCCTATTTTTACCCGGTGCACTATTGGGCCCCACAAACTCTACCATATGTCAAACTTTTTTTTAGGGAAGAGACTTTTTTAGGGAAGAGAGAGTTCTCTGGTGGCATCTGTGGCCCACTTGTTACTACAACTAGTTCAACTGATTTACCCTCCCTCCTTTTAACTTTTTTTTTTATTGTCTTAATTATTTAATAAGGAAGAGATCTTTCTTAATATTAGAAAATGTACGCATCTAATTTGCTCCTACTTCTAAAATTATACTCACTTTTCCAAAATTTGTATATGGGGCTCACCATGTATGAATCTAAGCCGCTCATATTACACAACATAATTATATAGGCACAATAGTTCAATTTAATCAGAGTGATAACCAACCATTGTTAAATTGATCAAATCCAATAATATAAATCACATTTTTACATGCTATCAACTGACTGTAAGATGTAATTGAGTGAATTTTGGATAAGTACCACTTCATGGAGGGCATGTGATAGGAGCGGATAAATTTTATTATAGGTAGGTTCATTGCACATATTTTAACTTCGACAATTTCTTATGCCATGAAAACGGAAAAGTAGATAGAAAATGTTCTTCTGCTTGTCATTTGAAACATTGCAAACAGGGGTGGAATTATGGAGAGCAGGGGATGTTCATGCCTCCATGGCCTTCCAAAATTTTCTAAAAATCTTCATATCTTTTACATTTTGGACTTTGGACACTCAGAATTCCCTTTTACATTGTAGCCTCCTTAAGTAAAATTTCCTCTTTCCACCCTTGATTGCAAAAGTATTGGCATTTTTATTTCTTCCATTAAATGAAAACTCCCTTTCCAATAGGTGAATTCCGAACTAAAATTCCTCCCTCCATGAATATCAAATGTGGAACATCTAACTCACATTCCACAAACATGCCCAACCAAATAAACCCATTTGTTTCCGCAAAACCTCAACTTAGTACACAATTCATTATGACCCCTTATCATCTCTTGTATGTTATAAATGCCATCATGATTTACAATTGAACTAAGTCGTACAATGATATGATCAACTAAGTTGTATCAATTCACAGCTGTTGATGGACGGAGGACACAATCAGCACTCCCACATCCTCCAACAGTACAAATCAAAGGCAGAACACTACCTTTGCTCCTGCCTCAACAAGAGTACCAATGACAGCAATGTGGACAGAACCCCATCAGGCCTTCTCTATATCCGCCAGTGGAACAACATGCAGTATGTCTCCACCGCTGCCTTCCTGGCCACTGTCTACGCAGACTACCTTAACACCAACACCCTCATCTGCTCATCTGGGGTGGTGAGCCATGATCAATTGATCAGTTTTGCCAAGTCCCAGGTCGACTACATCTTGGGGTCCAACCCATTGAGCACGAGCTACTTGGTGGGGTTTGGACCCAAGTACCCCAAAAATGTGCATCACAGAGGGGCTTCCATAGTGTCCTACAAGGAGCACAAAGGCTTCATTGGGTGCACCCAAGGGTATGACTATTGGTATGGGAGGAGAGAGCCCAACCCCAATGTTCTTGTTGGGGCCCTTGTGGGTGGGCCAGACTGTCAAGATCACTTTGATGATCATCGCGGGAATTACATGCAGACTGAAGCATGCACTTACAACACTGCCCCACTTGTAGGGGTCTTTGCCAGGTTGAATCAGCTGGTGGGCCACCCAAGTAACCCCACATCAGATCAGCCTCTTATTTCTTCCTATTAAATAGATAGATAGAGAGATATATACAAGTTATTCCCGATTGGATTGTTTAAGAGGAGGAAAAAAAAACAGAAGACAGAGATATAGTCAGTGAGGTAGAATCAAGACCTGCTGGCTAGCTGTGAACTTTTAATTTTATATATTCTTGTATACATGAGAGAAGGAAAGGAGTGTTTAGGAACCCATTTGTATGTAACTTGGTAACGCAAAGTATAATTAGGATATAGGGCTGCTGCTTTAGTGGGAATTATTCTATGAGGAAAAAGGGGTCTAATGTGTACATGGACAACCCAAATCCTTGATCTTTGAAGACCCCAATTTAAATTCCCCACCTGGATTGGAGGGTGAGATAAAAGAACTCAAGTGCTTTCCTTTTTACTCTCTTTTATGGGAATTCGAAAACCTCTTTTGGGATGGGAGTTTTGGGGAGAGAGCTGGACTGGGTCCCATTGTGGCATTTAAATTCAAAGACGAGGAAACACACAAAAAGAAAAAAGTAGTCTGGCAGGTTATGTTGTTTTAACTCCACATGGCGACTGTGAGTTGTCCTTAGAAAAAAAAAATACACTTGGAGTGGATCCTACTTAGATACATGATAATCAAGAAATCCACGGTGATGACCATATTTGGACATAGATTGGCGCCCGTTAAAATTACCCCATACATGATGGAAACGTATTGTAATGAAATCCATCAAATTGACCACACAGATGAAACACAATTAAAATGCATCAAGAAAGAAATCTAATCATTTGTTGTATATTGATCAATTAATGTTGGGCTCAAGTCTTATTTGGGCTAAAATTTAGCAAGAAATATAGTAACTTCGAGTGGTTTTGAAAACCCAGCTGATATATTTTGAAAGAGATGACTCATAATTCTCCAACAACCAACATGTCGCCTTCATGATAGAGACCATCATCAACTCCATCCGCCTTTAATAGTTATGGGCCATAGACACAGGTCGCAGGCAAACAGACACCATTCATTCGAAAAAGGTGCCATTTTTCTCACGAGGAGCTTTAATCATTCCATAACTGCTGTTTAAATCGAAATGATTAATCAGTCAATTGACAAAAACATAAATAAAGGTCAAAAGAATTCAAATTTAAATGTTGACTGAGAGGGTGGACCCCACCTCTCATCACCAACCAATCAATCACCTGAAAAAAGATCCCCCCCCCCCCCCCCCCCCCCCTGATTGGGATCTTCGGAGGACATAGTGGCACCATCACCGCCCATTGCCTTTTGCCTGTTCTTTTCTTGTCTTACTTGCATTTTCTACTTTCGCTTTTCTGATTTCTCACTCTTTTCTTCTTCTACTCTACTCGTTTGGATAGAAGTTCGGTTAAATGGCGCGATTACCGGCACCATGGATAGTCAGAAAAGTTGGCTGTTTTGAAAGTTTCTCGCGCCAATTCCAGGCACATGGGGTGCATGTGGGCCTACCTTGTGAACATGCCTCGGCTTTGGGGCATCTCACATCTGATCATGGAGTTCAGATCCCTGGTGGGTGGGACTCAGATAAGTCTTTGAGCCCAACCTGGGCCTCCTTTAAAATAAAAACTGCTCAAAGCTGAGTGTTCCACCATGTCATAAAGCCAAATTTTCACTTCAATCCGAGTTACATTGACTGTCAGATTCTTATTTAAAACATGCGATTAAAATTTAAAGTATCAAATCATGTGTTTTACACACAAGTGTGATGGAAGGAAAAGTTATGAAATGCGATTCGCATTGGGCACATTTATGTAACCATTTTTACGACAAAATGGTGCAGAAAGACATAAAAGGATTTTTTGGTTGTTTAGTACAAATGATTTTCTTTGAAGAAAAGGTATCAAAAGTAACGTGATTTTTCACAAAAATGTAGAATAGTATTTTCGATGGTTGGGATAAGCCAAAAAGAATTTTTTATGAAAAAAAAGGAAGTCCGTGCTATACAAACGTGCCCGCTTTTTGCACAAAGGAAAGTGTTTTTGAGCCGTTCAGATTTCAATGGTAGTGTCCACTAATGCTATGTTTGGGAAGGGGGGATGTCACGACCCGGGCCCGAGATCCGTTAAACCCCCGGATCGCGATCGCATTCTTACTCCCGTAAACCCCGAATTAACCGAAATTAAGACGGGATCCACAAGGGATGATCATACAATAACCTGTCAAATATACAAATTGCGGAATATATATATATATTTAACATCAACCATTACCAATGTATAATCCCAATCAAAAGTGAGGTTCTTATACACTAATTGTTTTGTCAACCATTGTATATTCACATACAATACAAGGTGACCAAAAATTGAATTCTCAAACAGTTTTTCTCAAAAGAATCTTAACATCCCAAAAGAAAACCCCAAAATGAATCTCAATGACGTGACGCACTCGGATATTCGTATCAATTAGTATCCCGTCTATGCCACTCAATCAATCCTCCTGGAGGAACCGGAGCGGTCTCCTCCGCTGGCGCTGGGGCCGCTGCATGGTCGGCATGGGCAATTGGGCCTGTAATGCCATCAATAACACTAATGAACACGACGGTTCAACAATGCATACATAATTCTGTGATATAACATGTTAATACCTACATAATCTCATTCGACTGTATTTTTATCAATTCTAACAATTCATTGCATAGATACTGTCATTAGTCAATTAATGGACATAACCATTTGGCAACTACCATAGCATTCATTACATTTCATTCTTTTACCATCTTCCCTCAAAGGAAGGATTCATCTTCCAAACGGAAGGAATAGTATAGTCATAATCTTTCAATGACAGTCATTCAATATTGTGGGACTTACTAGTGCCCGGGCCAGGGGCAACTAGCATCACCACGGAGCTCCGGAACGCCCCCAAATCCATCTACTGCAGTAGGAATAATCATTTGATGAAATAGCTATGTAGTGCCAACTCACAAGTTATCACTTTAATCTATTTCTAGATTCAATTCAAGACATGCAAGTCTAGTAAAGCAATTACGGTACAATACAAACACATATACCAATGAGGGAATTCAGATAATTAGGAACTCCACTCATTTCTTTCATGATTCCAACCAACCATTCGAGTGTAACCATTGGTTATCTAATGTACGTGCTATTCTTGATGGGCATCACTTTTAATTAATGTGTACAATAGAGTCCCCGTAATTATCACTCATGGGGGTCTAGTCTATAATTCATTGAACATTTGCTATGTTATTAAACTTGGGGTTCAATCACTTGGAATTTTCTTTTATTTTTCATTAATTCAATTGATCTCTAATCTCACAACAACTAGCTTTAAAACTAGTTTAGAGAGTAATTAAGTGATGGACCGCGCTCCTGCTCGGTTCTACCGAGGTCGGCGGACGTGGGAGTCCGTTTGGTTCCGACCCTTTCGTAACCGGGGGGCAAGGGCGTGCATCAACATTTCTTTTTTTTTTGTGGGTGTGCCAGATTTTCTATTTTTACTTGGAATTGCAAGTGGTGATCCGGAGATCAACCTTCGCAAGTAAAAAGGAAATCAACTTCTTTCAAGTTTTCCATTGCACATATATTTAAGAAAAGAGACATTTTCTTAGTTTGCCGTGAAAGGCGATTTTTTTTAGCATTTATAGCCGATTTTGGCGTTTATAGCCGATTTTTGGCGTTTATAGCCGATTTTGGCGTTTATAGCCGATTTACAATCCTTATCAATAATGAAAGACAAGAATTGTGATTTTTGTCTCTTTTGAAAAAATATAAACTACAATGAAAAGCAAGAAAAGGAGGATCTAACTTCTCAGGAGATTGTGGGGGACTCGTTTAGATTGACGGTCGCAAGCCATATGTGGGCTTCGCCATCATCCATGCAGATGAGAACAGAGGATGCTATTTGATTTGCTTGGCTTGGCTATAACCTCGGGTTTTTAGAAGACAAAGACCAAAGGAAGGTCCTATGTCCAATAAAAAACCGAGTAGACGGGCTGAAAAGCCATATCTAAGCCATTGGAGGCAGGAGGAGAAGGCAAGGACCTTGGGGGGGGGGGTACCCCCCAAGGGACTTTTGTCACCTTGTTGCGGTGGCCGGTGTAGAACTTCCGCAGAGTTTTCTCTCTTTTTCTTTTCTCTGGATTTCTGACTGCTGTCTGTTGATGTTCGTTGTCTGTCCGTTCTGTCTTTCTTCTTGGAGAGCCCTCCTATTTATAGGCTTTTAGGTAGCCTTTTAGGTGGGTTTATGGGCTTTTATTGTCATTAAGCCGCATAATGGGAGGAGTTACAAAATTGAATTGTTTATTTTGTAACTCCTTTTTCTTGGCTTCTGATTGGCCGGAGGAGATTGAGGGCATTTAATCGCCTTTAATCGCCATGATGGGAGGAGTTTCATGGGTTAAATGCCATGAATCTCTTGACTTGTAACTCCCGAATGCTTGCTTCTGATTGGGCCGTCCAAAGAAATGGATTAATGACTGTAATAAAGCTAGTCAATTAATCGCATTAAGTGGTCGCCGAGCAGCTGAAGAGTCGTGGGCCGTGCCACGTCTTTGGAATTCTTCTGTTGATGATCATCGATGGATCTTCATGTAGATCGACATCAGATGATCATGTAATTTCAGGTGTTTGTTGCCAACAGCGGGTCGGTGCCATCTGTCCTGTCGATTTCTCGATCGGTCGGGTGGAAAGCACACTTTTTTTTGGTTGACCGGGTGGCGATCAATACTGTCTTCGATACTCTTGATGATTTACCCGCGTTTTTGGACGGATGTCAGAGGACTTGGTGTCTCAAAAGCATGAATTTTGGAAAGTACCAGAGGCTGGGCTCCTTGAATCGCGAAAAAACGGCGAAAACCGGGGTTTCCGGGGCTTTCCCGGCGACCCCGGGGTCCAAGGTCGCCGACGACCCTGGCCCAGGGTCGCAGGGGTCTGCGACCCTGGGGGGTTTTCCCCCTTTCGTGTCCCGTTTTGCGTCCGTTTTTGCTTTTTTCTGATTCTTTTTTCTTCTGTACTTTTTCTTGACATTTTGACCATTTATTGGCCTGATTTCTTTGTAGGAAACCTGATGAGAATCCTTGCATTTTATTTTGCAAAGTTTCCAATTTCCTGAGAAAGCCGAAGACTTTGTCGCGCAGAGCTGCCGATTTTCCGTCAGAAGCTGAAACTGGGCCAAACGATGTCGGAATGACCTGAAATTTGGTGTGAAGCCTCCTGAGCAATAAATAAGACCAACCATAGGCTTTTGTTTGAGTTTTGAAGCCGTTTGGGGTCCTATCACCTGTAGACTTGCTTTTCGTCGCGATGAAGATGTCGCGGTTTGATGTGTGGTCAACCGATGTCCGATTGACTTGAAATTTGACAGGGAACCTATTGGAGTCATTTTAAGATGATCCATAGGCTCTGTCTTGGGAACCATGGTCCCGGAGAGCTTTTGCCGCCGAGAGCTCCTTTTCGGCTGTCGGAGAAGCGAAGTTAGGCCAAATGATTTTGAAATGGCCCGAAACTTCTTGTGTACTCCTCTTTTGGCTGTCTGGAAGAATCTTGCAGTTTTTGTTTGATTCTGACAAGATTTGATTTTTGGAAGCAGCATTGCCTATTTATGGCAGGTTGCGACTTCATGTAGCTCTTTGGATCTTGAAAAGGCAAAGTGACATTTTTGGTGTCAACAAATGCCCCCTCGAGGTACAGCGGCGAGTTGCTTAACTTTTGTAGTCGATGTGCCTCGAAGAGATTTTTTGAAGGAGAGCCTGTGACTTGACCAAGAGTCTTTGAGCAATCTTTCTTTTTGGTATTTGTAGCCTTTTGAGCTTCCAGGGGAATTTTATGATAGTGAAAGGGATCACGTACCATCTCGAGGCAAAGTTTTGAAGATGACATCAGGGATGTGGATTTGGGTTTTGACCTTGTGACCTAACAGGCTATATGTGGCAGGTTAGGGGGTCGGGTTTGGTTTTGATCGTGTGACCCAACAAGCTGTATGTGGAATGTTGGGGAATCAATTTTGGTTTTGATCTTGTGACCTAACAGGCTGTATGTGGCAAGTTAGGGGATCAGGTTTTGGTTTTTGGTTTTGGTCTTGTGACCTAACAGGCTGTATGTGGCAAGTTAGGGGACCAGGATTTGGTTTGATTTTTGTGGAATGTCAATTTCAAGATTTTGGCTCAATTTGGTATATGAGGCTGGATGGTTTGATTTTTGGAAGCTCATGGGGCTTGGAATTTTCTTTTGTATGGTCCAATCAACTCAAAAGAGGCATGGAACCATTTTTATATGCTCTTGGTAAGAGGGATTTCTCTTTGACTAAAAGCCCAAAATTTATTTCTTCTTTTTTTTTTTTTTTTTTTTTTGTGTGCCTAGGTGGTCAAACCTGGCTCATATGGGCTAACCCATGGGACCTTAAGCTTTTGAAATGGCTTAGATCTCATATGGTGTCATTTTTGTAAAGAATATCCAAAAATATCTCATTTGGATAGAGAATATCTAAGAATATCTTTACTTGGAGAGAATCTCTCATGATCCCTTTATTTTTTGGGATAGAATATCTCAAGATATCTTTCTTTTGGGAAAGAATCCGTCATAGATTATATCTTTTAGGAGAAAATCTCTCATTGATTTCTTTTTGGGAGAGAATCCCTCAAGATATCTTTCTTTTGGGAAAGAATCTTTCTAATTTATTTCTTTTGGTAAGGTTACTAATTAGTAACACTTACCTCTTTCTTCTTTCCTTCTTTGGTTTGCTCTCCTCTATAAAAGCAAGGAGAAGGTTGGATCTCTTGCTCTTATTACTTTCTTTTGCAATATCTCAAGAGGGCTTCAAGACCAAGAGCTTTTCTTCTTCAAGATCTTCAAGAATTTTCTTCTTCTTCTCCATCAATGGCTTCAAGTAAGTTCTTCTTTTTCAAGAAAATTCCATTGTAGGAAAAAAATAAAGTTCTTTCTTTCTTTCTTTTTTTTTGTTTCTTTCTTTTCTTTTCTTCTTCTTTTTTTTTCTTTTTCACGTGTTTGCCTCCTTTTTTTTTTACACGTTTTTTTTTTTACTTTCTTTTTCTTTTTTTTTTTTCATGTTTGTTTTTTTTTTTTTGTGTGGGCCGTACGGACAGATCCGTACGGATCTGGCCGTACGGCCACGTGGCCTGTGGGCCTGGCAGCCCCTCTTTTTTTTTTCTTTTTTTTTCTTTCCCTCCCCTTTTTTTCGAGAGAGTTTCGTTTCTTTTTTTTTTTTTTGTTTTCTTTCCCCTCCCTTTTTTTTTAGAGAAAGTTTTTTTTTTTTTTTTTTTTTTTTTGCTCATCATGATAATGCATTTTTTTCGCAAATCTAGATGTTCATGCATGCCTTTAATTTGTAAATTAAATTTGTAGCATGATGTGATAGCATACCTGAAAGTTTTTGCAAATTTGGGAACTTGGAGCTCGCAGTGATGTTGAGCCCTTCCTGATTTTGCGGAGACTTTTAGGTTTCGAAAGTTTGGAGTTTCGGAGCTCGCAGCGATGTTGAGCCCATCTTCAAGCTTTCTATTTCTTTCGGGATAGTTCCTTTTCTTCGGAATTGCCCCGTCATCATGTCAAAATTTCGCCAGATTTTTTTTAGCGAGATTCTGTCATTTTGATGTTTGATGTTTGATCTTTTTCTTTTCCATCCTTTTCAGGTGGTTCCTCCAGAGCGAACAAGGGTAAAGAGCCTGCTACAAGCGTACCTCGTCGGTCTTCTAGATCTTCTAATCCGGCCGTTCAGCAGGCTTTTGAGAAGGTCCAGTATGTTGAGAGGAATTTGGAAGAGTGCGACTCCCTCAACAGAGATGAGATGAGGCAGCGACTGATCACTCTCAAGGGAGAGGAATTCTATAAGATCATGGTAAGCAGTCGTCCATGGGTGATGGAAGATCAGAGCGTTTTGCCCAAGCCTACCTTCTTCTTTGGTGATGCAGTCCCTGATGACATTACATACCAGAGGAGATGTTTTCAGTTTTCCTTCACAGCAGATGGTGAGAAGAAGACTGTTACTACCCGGTCGATGTTTGATCGCACCGTCTCGATTCTGAGCCTTGCCCCCACGTGCCCTAAGAGGGAAGATCCTCCAAGCTGGGTGAGAAGGACAAATGTAATCAAGACCGGGGTTTTTGTCGGCGGTTCTCCTGGATATACGGAGAGGTCGCCTGTTGACATGGACTTGTTGATGCCATCAAGCGGCTACCAGGGCTCTGATTATCCGTCGGTCGATTTGAGACCGGTGGGCCTTGGTATTTTCAGCGGTGACGGCAGCAATTGGATCAAGCCTTTTCGACTTCGAGGTCGTTTCAATGCTGACTCCGAGTGGAAGTCGTGGACTGATCGCGTCCTGCTGATTGGTGGCGCCGTTTTGAAGGAAGCCGAGATTTTTGATGCGGTCCGCGCCTTTAGGGAGACCGTGATCTTTTCCGACGAGGCCTTCATGGCTATGCTGGAGTCATTTCTCCCACAAACCAATACCTTCGTTGTGACGAATGGTGAGATTGGTTTTTCTTTGAAGGAGCTGAGCGCTATTACCGGATTGCCCATCCTCGGCAAACTTTATGAGGAGTTTATGCCGATTGACAGCGTCCTCGAGGGGCAGTCTGAGGAGTTCAGGCTTTTATACTTTCAGCTCGTCGCCTTCTATGATTTTTTGAAGGAGAAGGGGGGTTCGAAAGTTAGATCCAGCAGTTGGAAGAGTTTTTGCTCTTCATTCCCCAACTTTTTTGATAGTAGGGAGTCTTCTGATAGCGTGACCCAGGAAGCCGGAGCTCAGGATCCAAGTTCAAAGAAGATCTTGGCCATGCAAGAAGAGTTGAGAGATTTCTGTGCAAGTACAAACGCCATATGTCCTGACATTGCACTGCGGAGAGATCTCGCTGTTTACCTCACTTATTGGCTTGGTGAGGCTGTTTTTGCTGGAGGAGATGGAACGCACATCAGGCCGCATTGTATTTTTCCGGCTTGTCAGATGGCGTTTGGAGAGCAGCTTGCTTTGGTGCCAGCTCTTTACTCCTACTTGTGTACCGAACTGCAGGCTGCTGCTTTTCTGGTTCGGCTTGGGCTTCCCATGAATAGGGTATTTTCAGCCCATATCTTTTATTCGTGGTATGTATACCACTGTCCTGGCTTCCATCGGCTGGGTGTTGCACAGGATGATGATCCTCTGATGATTCGACTGGCTAAGGGCAAAGCCGTGTTCGAATCACTTTTGTTTGCCCGCATGAGGATCCGACGGTTCAGGGACGTCGAGATGGGGCAGTCTTCAGTGAAGCTTTCTCCGGAGTTGCGGAAGAAGGCTTTTGACTTTGGTGCCTCCCGAGACTCTACCAGGGCGGGGTCGGGAAGGCATTATTCCTTGACAAATGCAGAGAGAGAGTGGCTTTTCAGCATACGTGTCGGCACGATGGTGTACCGTAGACATCTTTTCGTCGACATCCAGCCGTATGTACCTTCTCGCTTTGCTTTGCAGCTGGGCTTTTCTCAAGGCGTTGTTGGATCGCCTTCAAGCATGGTGAAGCGCTTTGGAGGCTTACAAGACGGGAGAAATGCATGGGCTTTCTATAGTGCTGAAGACACTACAGCCATGATTTCTTATCCTGTGTTGCTGACTTCCCGGACTGCCGGCTTTGCGAAGTGGTTCGCGGAGAGCTTCTCGGCATATCGGGGACTTTCCAGGAAGGAGCTTGATGTGAAGCTGGCATCTGGAAAGGGCCTTGGAAAGTCGGATGGCATCCGGCGAGAGGAAGTTTGGGCCTTCCTTTCTGGAGAGAAGCACAAGATAGGCTTTCTCGGTGACCAGGGCGTCATCGGTTCTGAAGCTGTTCGAGAAATACCTGACGAGGCTTTGGAGCAGCTAGAACAGGAGGAAGCCGAACTTGGCGCTTGGATGCAAGCGGCGCAGAGGCAAGCTTCCGTGGAGTCTACTGGCAAGAGCAGACCATCCAGTGATGAGTCAAGTGGGAAACCTGACTCTGACAGCGGGGTAGGTTCTTCTAAGAAGCGAGCCCGCAGAGGTAAGAGGAGGAGGAGTCATCATAGCAGCAAGGAGAAGCATGAGGACTCTCCTAACTTGGAAGTTCCTCTTACCATCAATGAGGATGTGCCAGTGGATGCTGACGAGCCTCCAGAGAAGAGAAGCCGAGAAGAAGAGACCGTCGGTGAAGGTATGATTCTTCCTTTTTCTCTTTCCATTTCTTTTCATGGGATTTTTTTGTTATGATTTGCTTCTTGTTTCTGCTTTTCTTCTCTTTTTTTTTTAGCAGAGGAAGACTTGGTGATGCCTGAGGTCCCAACCGATGAGGTGGTGATGGATCCTGTTGAGGCACCTGAAGAAGAACCGAGGGACTCTGGAGCAAATCCAGAATCTCCAATTGGTACGACTTCTTTTGCTCTCTTTTTTTTTGTTTGTGACTCGGTTTGCTAACACATTTTTTTTTATCAGCTGACTTGCCACAGGGTTCTGATGACTTTGAACCATCGATCGACGCAAATGTTGATGATGCTTTCGATGAGTTCATGGAGGAAGAAAGTGTTCCGCCAGTCGTCGAAGAAGGTATTTTATAGTTATAACTCTGATAATGATTTTCAAACAGGGTCATACTCATACCTTTTTGTGTTTCCTTTGCAGGTTTTGAAGTGGCAGAGGAGGATCCGTCGCTTCCAGAGCAAGAGATGCCAGAGGTTGATCCAGAGGTAGAGATTCCTGGGACCAGCTCTGACAATATTGAGGAGATTCCTCGCGCTGAGATTCCTTCCCGAGCAGGAGCAGCTTCAGCTGGAAAGAGTTCTTTTGTTACTCTTTCGACAGATGATGTCATGAGTAGCCGACCAACGGAGTTGGGCGAATCCTCAGCTGGGCCATCTCTTCTTTTTGCGAAGAAGGTGGTGGTGCGAGTTGTGAGCTCTTGGATTGAGACTCTCTTTTCTGGGCACTTGGAAGTCGGATTTGGCATGATCCAGCATGTGCAGGAGATTCTCAGTGATGCTGAAGAGGCTGGTCTGGATGTCACAGGTGCCAGGGCGATCGTTGATAGGATCATTGCACTGGGTGACAAGTGGTTTGAGACCGTGAGTTTGGCTGATGACCAGTTCTTCAAGGAGATGTTCCTGGACCCTGCTGATAAGGCTAAGTCTGACCTGGATGAGGCTACAGAAAGCAGGAAGCTGGCAGTCCGAAAGAGGAACTTAGAAGAGATAGCCATCATCAGGCTGACACATGACCTCAACATCCTTGACAGGGAGGTCGATGAGGCCAGGAAACGTCTTGAGCATTTGCAGGCACAAGTCGCTGCCAAGTGGACTGCCATAATAGAAGCTCGCGACAGGGAGAGTGCCCTGATTCACCAGGTTGCAGATGCCGAACGGGTTCTCAAAAGGAAATCTGATGAGGATGAACAATGGCGAACTGCTCGAGGTAAGCTTCCTGGTGTGAGAGAAGGGGTACAGCCCACTCCAGCATCTCATGGCAAGTTCCTGAAGAAGCGTGCCTTGGAATCCTTGACGGCTGAGGCTAAAAGTCTGCTTGGGGAGCTGAACTCTTGGCTGGAGACCATTTTTGATTGAGCTCCTGTATACAGAAACCATCCTTCTTTCTTTTCTTTTTTTTGGTACCACTTGTATTTTTTGGTACTTATTATTTTTTTTTGTAGTGTTGTGAACACTTTCTCTTTTTTTTTTGTTATCCCTACGCTCACTTGAATCTTTTTGTGATAAAAGTAATTGCTAAATGGGATTTGATCAAAAGGTTGTCATTTTGTGAAAATCTTTTGTCAAGTGATTGTTTTGGCATGAAAGCCAGGTTTTTTGTTTGTGGCATGGAAGCCAATTTTGGCATGAGAGCCAGCTTTTCTTGTGGCATTGATAGCCGAGTTTTTTTTTTGTGGCATCTATAGCCAGTTTTGGTGGCATTGATAGCCGGTTTGTTTTGTGGCATTTATAGCCGGTTTTTGGTGGCATTGATAGCCGGTTTGTTTTGTGGCATCTATAGCCGGTTTTGTTTTGGTGGCATTGATAGCCGGTTTGTGGCATTTATAGCCGGTTTTGTTTTGGTGGCATTGATAGCCGGTTTGTGGCATTTATAGCCGGTTTTTTTTTTTTTTAAAATCCAAGTTTTTTTTGTGTGGCATTGATAGCCGGTTTTGTTTTTAGTGGCATTGATAGCCGGTTTTGTTTTTGGTGGCATTGATAGCCGGTTTGTGGCATTTATAGCCTGTTTTGATGGCATTTATAGCCTGTTTTGATTTCAAAAAAAAAATGCAAGTATCGACTAAAAGTCGCCTCCCTGCTGAATGTTCTTGCAAGTATCGATGGAATATCGCATCCTTGCTCATTCGGTTGCGAGTATCGATGGAATGTCGCATCCTCGCGGATTTGGGTGCAAGTATCGATGGAATGTCGCATCCTTGCTTTTCAAAAATTTTGGTTTTGCGGGTACTGACTTGATGTCGTTTCCCCATGATTTTTGAAATTTGTGGTTTTCTCGAACCTTTGGGTTATGGATATCAACTGAAATGTTGCGTCTCCACAGTTTTGGATTTTGCAAGTATCGACGAAATGTCGCTTACCTGCGATTTTGGAAGTGTCGAACGTGGTTCGCTTGCTTCCGATTTGTGCAAGTATCGACTAAGCGTCGCTTCCTCGCGGGTTTTTGAAAAACCATTTTTTTTTGTTTAAAGACACGAGGGTCATAAATTTTGACCTAAAACCATTTTGGCGGTAAAAGGCAGGGTGGATTAGGGTGGAAATCCCTGAATCCGGATTTTTTTTTTTAAACCATGAATTTTGGGTTCAAGGGTTGAAAATTTTGGTCAAGTTAGGGAAAGGTTCCTAAACTTGGATTTTTTTTTTTGAACAATGAAACTATGAAGTAAGCATTGTTTTAAATTTCTAGAAATTTCAACATTTGATATGAAAATTCTAAAAAGGGTGGGTTTAGCGAGCGTGTACCTGGAAACCGGTTTTGGCCGTACAGGCATTGCTCTTACCCAGTTGGGTAAGTCTTCAAGGGTAGTACCGCTTCAAGAACTTGCCATTGATGGGCAGCATACATCTGTCACCTTCCATGTTTAGGAGTGCGTATGCGCCATTGGAGAAACTTTGTCGATGACGTAGGGTCCCTCCCATTTTGGCTCAAATTTGCCTTTGGACTTGTGAGCGAAGACCATTGGTCTTTTTACCGCAAGAACCAAGTCATTATTTTTGTAGGCGCGTTGCCTGACCTTTTTATCGAAAGATCCTGCCATACGTGCTTGGTAAAGTTCAATGCTTTGTTGAGCTTCGAGCCGTCTCTCATCGAGATTGTCCAGCTCATGGAGCCGCAATTTGACATTGCTTTCTTGAGTCATGTCATTTTGCAAGGATACCCTCAAGGAAGGAATTTGTACTTCCAAGGGCACGACAGCTTCGCATCCATAGACCAAGGAGAATGGTGTGCTATGGGTTGGTCCTCGAACGGTGGTTCGATAGGCCCACAAAGCTTCAGGACATTTTGTCGCTCCAGTCTCTTTTGTGATTAGAGACCATTTTTTTGAGGATTTTGCAGAGTGTCTTGTTGAAAGCTTCTGCTAACCCGTTTGCTGCCGGATTGTATGGAGTCGAAGGACAGCTTTGAATTTTGTATTTGTCGCAGAACCTGTAGAATCGATGATCCCGGAACTGTGGTCCGTTATCATGGACGAATCTTTTGGGTATGCCGAAACGACAAATGATGTTGGTGCGTAGGAACTGAAGGACTGATGAGGTCTTCATTTCGTTAAACGCAAATGCTTCTGACCATTTGGAGAAATAATCCTGTAGCGGCGAAGATGAAGCGATGACCTTTGCTTGAAGGGGGAGAAATAGGACCTATGATGTCCATACCCCAGGCTTCGAAAGGCCATGAGATCGCTGTAGGATGTAGCCATTCTGGAGGCATGTGAATGTAATCTCCATGAACTTGGCATTGTTGGCAGCGCTTAGCAAATTGCATTGCGTCAGCTACCATGGTAGGCCAGTAATATCCTAACCTTTTTATCTGATCATAGAGCTTAGGTCCAGCCTGATGAGCTCCACAAAGACCAGCATGAACTTCTTTGAGTGTTTCTTCAGCCTCTTGTTGTGACAAGCAGCGTAGAAGTACTCCGTTGAAGGATTTCCTGTAAAGGATTTTTGAAGGAATATCCAAATGGAAGCTTGGGGTTCGCCTTTGGATGCTTACCCGTTCTTTTGGATCTTCAGGTAGGATTCCGAACATAATGTAATCAATGAACGGATCTCTCCAGTCGCCAATTGAAGTTTGAAGGATTGAAATCCGACTTCCGACCACTTGGTGGCATTCAGCAACTGCTTAGGTGTGTGTTAAGAGGAGGAAGGATTCTTCTTTCACACACTGTGACTTGCATGTTTTCCCCTTCCTGGATTGCCATGGATGCGGCAAGTCCGGCTAGGGCATCTGCACGTATGTTTTCACCTCTACGAATGTGGGTGATGTGACAGATGTCAAACTTTTGCAGAAGTGATTGTGCCTTGTTGTAGTAGGGCAACAAATCTGGCTTCCTGACTTCAAATTTCTGATTCATCTGGTTGACGATCAGTTGAGAGTCTCCAAAGACTTCCAGCATGGTGATACCGGATTCGATGGCTAGTTCCAATCCTAAGATCAGAGCTTGATATTCAGCTGCATTGTTTGTGCATGGTTCCAGTAGCGAGAAAGCGTGTGGAATCATGTATTTGTCGGGGCTAACAAAGAGGATGCCAACTCCCGAGATCAGCTGTCTTTTTTCATTTGTCCTGGTTGCACCGTCAAAGTACATGTCCCAGGAGGCACTTTGTGAGAAAGTCTCCACATTGTAGATTGGTTCGTCTGGGAGATCATCTCTTAGTGGAGAATCTTTAGGCAATGGATGCTCTGCGAGGAAGTCCGCTAGAGCTTGCCCTTTGATTGCTTTTTGTGGTACATACCTAATATCAAATTGTGACAGAAGGATGGACCATTTTGCCAGTCGAGCATTGAGAGAACCTGCCTTTGTGACAAGGACCTTCAAGAGGTTGACCCTCGAGACCAGGTAGACTGTATTGGAAAGCAAGTAGTGACGCAGCTTTTGTACGACGAACATCACTGCAAGACATTCTTTTTCAACTGGAGAGTAGCGATGCTCTGCACCTACTAGCATGCGGCTGAGGTAATATAGAGCAGCTTCTTTTCTTTGATCATTTTCTTGTGCAAGCAGAGCTCCCAAAGAGTGATCAAGGGCTCTTGTATACAAGATGAATGGTTTTCCAGTGGTAGGAGCAGCTAACACTGGAGGTTTTGTCAGGTATGACTTGATGTCTTGGAAAGCAGCTTCACAGTCAGCATCCCAGACAAAGTTTACACCTTTTTTCATCAACCGGGAGAATGGACGGCATTTCCCCGAAAGATTGGAGATGAACCGTCTGATGTAGGCCAATCTCCCTTGAAGCCCTTTGAGTTCTCTCAAGGTTCTTGGAGAGGGCATTTCTAGAATGGCTTTGACTTTTATGGGGTCAAGCTCTATTCCAGCTTTCCGAACTAAGAATCCGAGGAACTTACCCGACGAGACGCCGAAGAAGCATTTCAATGGATTCATTCGCAGTTTGTGTTTGCGAAGCCGGAGTGTAAGTGCTCTCATCAGACGATGCTTTGGAAGAGCTATAATCCCGAATTATCACATTACAGGAAGCTCTGACGGGAGACGTTGCCTGATCGGAGTCAGACTCATCCTCGGATGTAAGAGGATCGTCTATCCAGCAATTCTCTCCATTTTCAGGAGTTAAGGGAGGATGTACCTGATGGTCTTCAGGGACTTCAGGCTCTGGATTGCGAGGAGGCTCGTTGACGCGTTCTTGCTCTTGTTCTAGAGCGAGTCGCTGCAAGATCCTTGCATATTCTTCAAGATCAGGCATGGGAGCCGGATCTTCTTCCTCATCATCTCTTTGTGGCTCAACATTGTTGATTTCCACTGGAGTAATGAGAGGTGCTGGGTCAGCAGCATTTTCTTGTACAGCCTCTTGGTCTTCTTCATCATCAGACCAGGATCCTTGTGGCTGTAGGGGGTTATACCAGATTACTGGCATAAGATGAGACTCAGGAACCCATTCTTCATCGGAGAGATATTCTCCTGTTTCAAGGGACTCCTCCCACTCATCGGCGTAGTTGGGTTCGAATCCATCATCGGTGTCGCTGGATTCGTATCCATCAATGGAGAATCCAACTACTGAATTGCAAGAGTATGATGCCTCCTGCATGGCTTCTTTAAATTGAGGTGGCATGAAATCACTAAGAGTGAATTTCCTTACCCCTTTTGAAGTCTCTGGAAGGGATGTTTTTGTTACCTCCAGTGAAGCGGTAGAGGAAGCCTCTGCCTTTTCTTTGACCTCTAGTTTTGGCTGGGTCTTCTCTTGCCGTTTGAGCTTGAGGAGATGTTTCCTAGCCTGCCTTCGCTGTCGAGCTGTAGGCTTTATTTTCACGACCTCCCAATTTTCATCTTCCAGGAGATCGGGATGTACCCATATCGGTTGTCCGTCTGGTGTCGGGTAAGGAACCAGTTCCTCGGACGCTTCGATTGAGTTTATCACCTTGAAGGAAGTAGTGATCTTCTTCTTCGTTGATCTTGATGTTTGTCCACATGTCACCATGTTGACGGAGGCAGACCCATAGTTTTTGTCAAAGGTGATGACTCCGTTTTTCCATATCTCATTTATTTTCTCTCTCACAACGAAGCATTGATTGAGAGGATGCGAGATCATCTGGTGGTATGGACAGTACCGAGGATCGTTGGTTTTGCCAACATCACCTGGTCTTTTTGGTTCAGGCAAAGTGAGCTTGCCGTTTGCCACAAGAGCCCCGAAGATTTCATCAACATCTTCATCAAACGGGTATTTCTTCTCTACTCGTTCTTTGAAGGCGTCTGAGAGTTCAGGTCTCTTACCAACAGCTTTGTTTTCAGCTTTCTTTGGTGGCTGAGGAGCTGACTTGGTCTGCACATTGAGGACCTCTTTCTTCTTTGGTTTAGAGGTTGCAATGGCGGTTGGCTCTTTTCTTGATGATTTCTGACTGTTGAGGTCTTTAATCACCGTTTCAGCTTCCATGGAAGCTTCTAGGAGTTCTCCCAGGTTTTTTGATTTGTTGCCGATGATCATGGAGCGGATTCTGGCTCTCATGTTGTTTCGGCAGATGTCGACTAGCGACGCTTGTGGCAATACATCAGAGCATTTGTATGCCATTGCTTTCCACTTGTGAATGAAGTCATATGTTGATTCATTCTCCCCCTGTTTTAGGCTGCACAGCTGAGCCATAGTAGCGGGATGATCTTCACCTTTGAAGTGAGTCAGGAAGCGTGTCTCTAGCATGGCCCAGTTTTGGATTGAGTCCTCCGGCAGAGTGGAGTACCAATCGAAGGCCGTACCTTTTAGGGTACTTGCAAAGAGGCGGATCTTGAGTGCATCTTGATCCGCGATAGCTCCCGTCAGGATCTTGAAGTGGATGACGTGCTGTCTGGCTGATCCTTTCCCCGTATATGTTTGGAGAGTAGGATGCTTGAATTTGGTGGGGAACGGGACCGAGTCCATCCATAAGGGATATGGTGGCTTGATCCCATGCTCTTTGAGTATATCCTCTTCTTTTGCTTTGGCGAGGATACCGTCTACGTCCTTTTTGGTAAGGGCGCGTGACTCATTTTCTTCTCTATTAACCTCGTCGTCTTGATGATTCGGAGGAGGTTCATTGTTCGCCTGATTTTGGAAGGTGAGGAGAAGGTTTTCCATCAGAGTTTCAATCCTCTGCTGGCCCTGTTCCAACTGCTGGATGCGGGTGATCGCATCTTCTGGAGGTGGATTGCGGGGTGGTGGCTCAGAATTTGTAGCCAAGACATTCATCCTTCGTGATTCGAACGAAGAAACTGTCCTGGTGACTGAGCTGGGGCTCGTCCTTTTCGAAGAGGAGCTTGAGGAAGGATCACTCTGCTGTCCTTTGCTTGAAGGAGCATGGGATTCTTCTGAATGTCTTCTTGTCCTGGAGACGCTGTGGGTCATCGGACGTCGGACATGGATTTTTGTTGCTGATTTTTGGCGCCTTCTGGTTTTTCCAACCATATGGACGGCAGCAACTTGGTTGGGTCTTTCTTTTTCGACCCATTTGGGAGAGACTTGAAGTGTGGGAGGTTGGGTCCTTTGCTTCTGTAGTCTCTTTTGCCGGTATAACGCGCGGCGGCGTATACGACGAGCAATTTGAGCTTCGGTCAGCTCTGACTGGGCTTTGACGATGAAGGATGTGCTCCTTCGGGCGCAGCAGCCGAGCCTGTCTTCTTTGTAGCTAGGCAAGGACAGGATGCGAACCCTATCCTTCGCCAGTTGCAGCGAAGCTTTGAATTTTTGAAGTTCGGCCCCTGTAGATATGAAGGGTCGAACTGCAGGTTTGTAGGCCTTAGCAGGTGCTTGTAGAGGCCTTGTGATGCATGATCTGATTTTGGGCTTGTAGGAACAAGCCGACTCATGCTGGGTTGACTTTGAAGTCGGGTTGGAGATGGGTCTCTCCTCTTTCATGTAGGCAAGAGGATAGAACTGGTTCTCCTTGAGTGGGGCCAGGAATGCTGGCTTAGTGGATGTTTGGGACCTTCTCTGTTTTGGTGAAGGTCTTGGGGACCAAGTCTTGGGGTAGACCTGGTTGTTTGCAGGTTGAGGCTTCGTGGGGCTGCCACGGGCTTCAGGCCTTCTAGGTGCTCGCCTTTGGTGTCACGGTAGTGACACGTTGAGAGGCGAGTTTCTGCTTCTTGGAGGGAGCAGTTTGTTCCTCAGGAAGTGGGAATGGTCCCAGCGTCCCGAAGACGATAGTCCGGGGAGTCGAGGTCGACCCGGAGTTCAGAGAGTTGCCGAGGGAGTTGACACTTCGGCAGCTGATGGGGCGCTTGTAGGTGCGCGTGGTTTGCTTCTGTTGAAGCATGAGTTGGTGCTTGTTTTCGTCGAAAGTAATGGTTAGTGAAGCTGCCATTGTTAGTTTTTCGAAAATTTCTGAAACAAGACCACATCCATTAGTAATCACAAGAATATAATGATCATAAATGGGAAGTTCTATGGTTTCGTCTTTTCAAATTGCTCGAGGTAGATGACCCAAGCAATATGAGGAAGGCAAAATGCCATAGAGGGTACAATTGTTTTGATCGCAGGTGTGGTAAGCCCGGAATGGGCATCCCAGTGACTGCTAGAAGCAATTGTGAACTTAAATTCGACTTATCGAGAAGCAGAGCTTGCTCGAGGTAAGAAGAATATAAAGTTGGAGTTACAGATGTGCCGGTCGCAATACAGTAGACCCTGAAAGGGCGTACTAGTACCGCTAGACACAAATGTTTTGAGACCGCATCTTATGAGATGAGATTCTCTGTTTTGAAAGGTCAAGATTGGATTCATCAAAGAGAGCAGATGGTATTCCAATCTGAACACGGTCTCGGCGATTTCCGCGAGCGCCAGTGCTCAGAAAGAAATGAACCATGATTTCTCGGATCTGAATCTAAAAAATGACGAGTTTTTTTTTTTGAAAAGCCAATATCGGGTTTATCAAAGAGAGCAAAAGGCACTCCAATCTGAACACGGTCTCGGCGATTTCCGCGAGCGCCAGTGCCCAGAAAGGAGAAAACCAAGATTTCTCTAATCTAAACCCAAAATGACGGAAGTTTTTTTTTTTTGAAGATTTTGAAGATTTTTTTTTTTTTTAAAAATCTTTATTTTATTTTATTTTAATTTTTTATTAATTTTTTTTTAAGATTTTTTTTTGAAATTTTTTTATTTTTTATTTTTTATTTTAAAATTTTTATTTTTTTAAAAATTTTTATTTTTGAAAAAAATTTATTTAAAAGACGAGAGAGTACACATAGGCCTCCTAACCTGGTCTTATGAAATCTTGATTGATAGAATTGCCCCCAGGTAAGGGTAGGATTACTTAATGAACCCGTTTGGAGGACCCTTGCCTAGAACAGTCAAACTGTCTCCACACTCTGGACAAGGCTTTTCTTTGAATCAACCATGATCAAAGAACACAGTTGGTTTAACCTTAGTGGTCTATGTCTTTTTTTTTATATATTTTTTTATTTTATTTTTATTTTTATGAAGTCATCGAAGAGAAACAATGGCCCAAAACCTTAGTCGAACAGGCTCAACATTTCTGCAAGCGCGATGAACGATAGGAACGGATCAAGGTTTCTCAATTTTGAATCCAAATTGAGAAATCTAAAATTTTTTTTTTTTTACATATATATATATATATTTTTAGATTTTTAATGAACTCATCGAAGAGAAACAATGGCCCAAAACCTTAGTCGAACAGGCTCAATATTTCTGCAAGCGCGATGAACGATAGGAACGGATCAAGGTTTCTCAATTTTGAATCCAAATTGAAAAATCTGATTTTTTACTTTTTTTTATATTTTTTTTTTAGATTTTTAATGAACTCATCGAAGAGAAACAATGGCCCAACCCCTGATCCGAACACGGTCTCGGCGATTTCCGCGAGCGCCAGTGCCCAGAAGGGAAAGGATCAAAGTTTCTCAATTTTGAATCCAAAAATGAAAAATCTGATTTTTTACTTTTTATATATATATATTTTTTTTAGATTTTTAATGAACTCATCGAAGAGAAACAATGGCCCAACCCCTGATCCGAACACGGTCTCGGCGATTTCCGCGAGCGCCAGTGCCCAGAAGGGAAAGGATCAAAGTTTCTCAATTTTGAATCCAAAAATGAAAAATCTGATTTTTTTTTTTTGAAAAGAGAAAGAGTGGAAATAAATTCAAAGAATTAGAAATTTCCAAACAAAAAAATCTCATCTCATTTTTTTTTTATGCGGAATTCAACATAGACCACCAATTATAAAGTAGCCAAGGAATCAAGAAAAGAAATATAAGCATAGAGCAAAATATATGATATGCAAATATTTCATTTCTAGCATCGTGTTCTCAAATAAACGAGTCCCACCGGGTGATGCCAGCTTGATGGACCGCGCTCCTGCTCGGTTCTACCGAGGTCGGCGGACGTGGGAGTCCGTTTGGTTCCGACCCTTTCGTAACCGGGGGGCAAGGGCGTGCATCAACATTTCTTTTTTTTTTGTGGGTGTGCCAGATTTTCTATTTTTACTTGGAATTGCAAGTGGTGATCCGGAGATCAACCTTCGCAAGTAAAAAGGAAATCAACTTCTTTCAAGTTTTCCATTGCACATATATTTAAGAAAAGAGACATTTTCTTAGTTTGCCGTGAAAGGCGATTTTTTTTGGCATTTATAGCCGATTTTGGCGTTTATAGCCGATTTTTGGCGTTTATAGCCGATTTTGGCGTTTATAGCCGATTTACAATCCTTATCAATAATGAAAGACAAGAATTGTGATTTTTGTCTCTTTTGAAAAAATACAAACTACAATGAAAAGCAAGAAAAGGAGGATCTAACTTCTCAGGAGATTGTGGGGGACTCGTTTAGATTGACGGTCGCAAGCCATATGTGGGCTTCGCCATCATCCATGCAGATGAGAACAGAGGATGCTATTTGATTTGCTTGGCTTGGCTATAACCTCGGGTTTTTAGAAGACAAAGACCAAAGGAAGGTCCTATGTCCAATAAAAAACCGAGTAGACGGGCTGAAAAGCCATATCTAAGCCATTGGAGGCAGGAGGAGAAGGCAAGGACCTTGGGGGGGGGGGGGTACCCCCCAAGGGACTTTTGTCACCTTGTTGCGGTGGCCGGTGTAGAACTTCCGCAGAGTTTTCTCTCTTTTTCTTTTCTCTGGATTTCTGACTGCTTTCTATTGATGTTCGTTGTCTGTCCGTTCTGTCTTTCTTCTTGGAGAGCCCTCCTATTTATAGGCTTTTAGGTAGCCTTTAGGTGGGTTTATGGGCTTTTATTGTCATTAAGCCGCATAATGAGAGGAGTTACAAAATTGAATTGTTTATTTTGTAACTCCTTTTTCTTGGCTTCTGATTGGCCGGAGGAGATTGAGGGCATTTAATCGCCTTTAATCGCCATGATGGGAGGAGTTTCATGGGTTAAATGCCATGAATCTCTTGACTTGTAACTCCCGAATGCTTGCTTCTGATTGGGCCGTCCAAAGAAATGGATTAATGACTGTAATAAAGCTAGTCAATTAATCGCATTAAGTGGTCGCCGAGCAGCTGAAGAGTCGTGGGCCGTGCCACGTCTTTTGGAATTCTTCTGTTGATGATCATCGATGGATCTTCATGTAGATCGACATCAGATGATCATGTAATTTCAGGTGTTTGTTGCCAACAGCGGGTCGGTGCCATCTGTCCTGTCGATTTCTCGATCGGTCGGGTAGGAAAGCACACTTTTTTTTGGTTGACCGGGTGGCGATCGATACTGTCTTTGATACTCTTGATGATTTACCCGTGTTTTGGATGGATGTCAGAGGACTTGGTGTCTCAAAAGCATGAATTTTGGAAAGTACCAGAGGCTGGGCTCCTTGAATCGCGAAAAAACGGCGAAAACCGGGGTTTCCGGGGCTTTCCCGGCGACCCCGGGGTCCAAGGTCGCCGGCGACCCTGGCCCAGGGTCGCAGGGGTCTGCGACCCTGGGGGGTTTTCCCCCTTTCGTGTCCCGTTTTGCGTCCGTTTTTGCTTTTTTCTGATTCTTTTTTCTTCTGTACTTTTCCTTGACATTTTGACCATTTATTGGCCTGATTTCTTTGTAGGAAACCTGATGAGAATCCTTGCATTTTATTTTGCAAAGTTTCCAATTTCCTGAGAAAGCCGAAGACTTTGTCGCGCAGAGCTGCCGATTTTCCGTCAGAAGCTGAAACTGGGCCAAACGATGTCGGAATGACCTTAAATTTGGTGTGAAGCCTCCTGAGCAATAAATAAGACCAACCATAGGCTTTTGTTTGAGTTTTGAAGCCGTTTGGGGTCCTATCACCTGTAGACTTGCTTTTCGTCGCGATGAAGATGTCGCGGTTTGATGTGTGGTCAACCGATGTTCGATTGACTTGAAATTTGACAGGGAACCTATTGGAGTCATTTTAAGATGATCCATAGGCTCTGTCTTGGGAACCATGGTCCCGGAGAGCTTTTGCCGCCGAGAGCTCCTTTTCGGCTGTCGGAGAAGCGAAGTTAGGCCAAATGATTTTGAAATGGCCCGAAACTTCTTGTGTACTCCTCTTTTGGCTGTCTGGAAGAATCTTGCAGTTTTTGTTTGATTCTGACAAGATTTGATTTTTGGAAGCAGCATTGCCTATTTATGGCAGGTTGCGACTTCATGTAGCTCTTTGGATCTTGAAAAGGCAAAGTGACATTTTTGGTGTCAACATTAAGTTCATAGGAAACATCCATGATCGAATGAACCTTATGTCCCAGTTACGGAACAGTCCGATCGATCGACGCACAGGTCCGATCGATCGGACTGAAACACGTCCCAGTTAAGGGACAGTCCGATCGATCGACGCACAGGTCCGATCGATCAGACATAAACATGTCTCAGTTACGACGCAGTCCGATCGATCGGACCTGATGGCCGATCGATCGGACAGGTCCAGGAATGGTTCCCAAACCTCCGATTTTTGCTCTTCTTCTTCCATTTTTCCTACATTCCCACTTCATTCATGCTCATAATTAAGGTATCTTGTCTTCCTTCCTTTACCAACCCATATACATTCCAAAAACCACTTCTAATCCATCATCCATTCACAATAAAACCCATTCCAAACAATAATGAAACTACACCATTTATTCTAAACAAGACAATGCATAGATAATAACATAATCACATAGAAAATGTATGCACTTGCCTCTCTTGAGCTTCTAGAGCAAAACCCCTCTTTCTAATCTTGGATTTGAGGTCAAACCCCTTTTTAATCAAACCCTAATTTCATAAAAACAAGAGAATGGATATTTATGAGCCATTAATGCTTACAACTACCTCTACACATTTAATGGAACTTGGAAATCCCATAAAGAGTCTAAACTACTTACTTGAAGCTCAAAGAAGAGGGTTGAGTTCTTTCCAAAGCTTCAAATGCTCCAACAATGGAGAATGAGGTGAGGAAGAAGGTGAAGATGATGAATCCACTCTCCAAAATCACTTGCAAGCTCTCAATCCTCACACTTGATGGGGGAAATGGAAGGAATAGAGAAAGGGAGAAGAGAAAGTTGCCTAGGGTTTACTATTGAGATGAAATGAACTCATCTCTTAGCTTATATAAGTTCACTTTTTGCATTTAAACCCATTTTCCTACACTCATTTACATTTTAAGTCAAATGAGGGCTCTTTTGACTAATCTTAAGTCAAAACTAATTGTGTATGTTATGAAAGTTAATGTACTAATTGAGATACACGCGTTGGTACCCAATTTTACCATATTTGACGAAATACGTGAAAACCCGTATTTACGAAAAAGTCCTTATCTCTACTCATTTTAATCAAATCTCAATTCAATGGTTTCAATTTCATTCAATCTCACTTCATTATGCTCAATTCAATCATTAGAGACTTGCTCATCTCTTTTTGGTCATTAACCAACATTAATTCAATTAATTATGCTTAATTAGCATAAATCTCAATTAATTAGCCTTAATCATTATTAATTCGGGACGGGGTGTAACATTCCCCTAAACTTTTAGAACCATTCGGTCCTCCGAATGCAATAAAATTAAATAGACAATTAAAGTAATTCATAATTACCTGAATGAACAATTCCGGGTACTTTTGAGCCATTTGCTCTTCAAGCTCCCATGTAGCTTCATTGGGTTCATGATGAGCCCAAAGAACTTTAACCCATTTGATTGTCCTTGTGCGAAGGACTTGCTCTTTTGTGTCAATAATCTCTTTCGGCTTTTCCACATAGGTGGTATTTGGCAAAACTTGGATTTCCTCGTGATGAATGATATGAGAGGGATCTGCCACATACTTCCGAAGCATCGACACATGGAAGACATTATGAATACCGGAGAGTTCCGGTGGAAGATCCAGGCGATACGCCACATCTCCAATTCTGCTTTTGATCTTGAAAGGTCCGATAAATCTTGGTGAAAGCTTGCCTTTCTGTCCAAACCGAATTGTACCTTTCATAGGAGATGTCTTCAAGAATACCAAATCATCAATGTCAAACTCCAGATCACGCCGACGGTTATCAGCGTAGCTCTTCTGTCTTGATCTGGCTACCTTCAACCTATCTTGAACTTTCTGTACCCTTTCTGCTGTTTCAGTAATGATAGTAGGACCATGGAAACTCCTCGTTCCAACTTCCTCCCAGCTAACTGGAGTCCTACATCTTCTACCATAAAGTGCTTCAAAGGGTGCCATTTCAATGCTGGAGTGGTAGCTATTGTTGTACGCAAATTCGCACAATGCTAAGTGTTCGTCCCATTCACTCCCAAAATCCATAACACTGGCACGAAGCAAATCTTCTAAAGTCTGTATAGTCCTTTCAGATTGTCCATCTGTCTGTGGGTGATATGCGGTGCTAAACCGAAGTCTAGTACCCATAGAGTTCTGGAATGACTGCCAAAATGAGGAAACAAACCGACTATCCCGATCAGAAACAATCGAGACCGGTGTCCCATGCAATCGAGTCACTTCCTTGACAAACAGTCTAGACATGTCACTGAATCCCATATCCTTTCTAAACGGAAGAAAATGTGCGGACTTCGTAAGACGGTCAACAATCACCCATACGGTATCATGCTGCCTCCTCGTCCTTGGTAAACCCGATACAAAGTCCATCGTGAGGTGTTCCCACTTCCATCTAGGAATATTCAAAGGGTGAAGTAATCCGGGTGGTTTCTTGTGCTCAAATTTCACACGTTGACAAGTCAAGCAGGAAGACACATAACCTGCTATCTCCCGCTTCATGTTGTTCCACCAAAATCTGTCCTTAAGATTTCTATACATCTTTGTACTTCCCGGGTGCATAGAATATCTTGTGTGATGAGCTTCACACATTATCGCTTGTTTCAAATCATCTTGTGCTGGCACACATAATCTATTTTGAAAATACAGAATTCCTTCTACCAACACAAAGTCGGGTCTTGCTGCAATGTTTTCCTTGATCCTTACAAATTCTGGATCTTCAAACTGTCTATCCTTGATCTGCTGAACAAGTAATGGTTCGAAGACGGACATCGCTGCAATTATAGTTCGTTTGTCCACTATCTCAACGTACACATCCAAGTCCTTGAATTCATTAACTAGATCCCATCCACGCGCCAATGATGCCAAGTTAGCAGATTTTCGACTCAAAGCATCGGCTACAACATTACCCTTTCCAGGTACATATGTGAATGGAAAATCATAGTCCTTGATGAGCTCTAACCAACGACGCTGTCTCATGTTTATGTCATTCTGAGTGAACAAGTATTGAAGGCTCTTATGATCACAGTGAACTTCGAAAGTCTCACCGTACAAATAATGTCTCCATTGCTTCAACGCAAATACAACTGCCGCAAGCTCCAAATCATGCGTCGCATAGTTCTTCTCATGTTCCTTTAGTTGACGCGAACCGTAGGCAATGACCCTACCTCTCTGCATCAATACACATCCCAATCCAACACCCGAGGCATCTGAGTAAATCTCAAATCCTCCTGTTCCTTCGGGTAAGGCCAAGATTGGGGCTGAAATCAATTTCCGCTTCAAAGTCTGAAAACTTGACTCACATGCATCATTCCATTGAAATGGAACGTCCTTCCGAGTCAACTTCGTCAACGGAGCTGCAATCTTAGCGAAGTCCTTTACAAATCTCCTGTAATAGCCGGCCAACCCTAAGAAGCTCCGAACTTCTGACACATTTTTCGGACTTTGCCAATTGGTAATTGCTTCTACCTTAGCTGAATCAACAGCCAATCCATCTCTGGTAATTATGTGACCCAAAAATGCAACTTTCTGCAACCAGAATTCACACTTCTCGAGTTTTGCGTACAGCTTATGATCTCTTAGCAATTGCAATGCTGTCCGCAGGTGGTGTGAATGCTCTTGTTCTGACTTTGAGTACACCAGAATGTCGTCAATAAAGACTACGACGAACTGGTCCAGATATGCAGCAAATACTCTGTTCATTAAAGCCATGAAAACTGCAGGTGCATTTGTTAGACCAAAAGGCATCACTAAAAATTCATAGTGGCCATAACGGGTCCTAAATGCAGTCTTCTGCACATCTTGATCTCTTATTCGAATCTGATGATATCCAGATCGAAGATCAATCTTGGAAAAGTAGGCCGCGCCCTGGAGTTGATCAAACAACTCATCAATCCTAGGCAGTGGATACTTATTCTTAATTGTTACTTGGTTTATCTGCCTATAATCGATGCACATCCGAAGAGTGCCATCCTTCTTCTTCACAAACAGGACCGGTGCTCCCCAAGGTGAAACACTAGGTTTGATAAAACCTTTGTCAAGTAAATCCTCTATCTGCTTCTTCAACTCATACAACTCCGACGGTGCCATCCTATACGGTGCCTTTGATATTGGTGCTGTACCCGGCACAAGTTCAATGGTGAAGTCTACTTCCCTTGCTGGAGGTAAACCTGGCACCTCATCTGGAAATATGTCTGGAAATTCGCAGACTACAGGAATATCCTTTAACTCCTGTACAGGCTTCTTCTCAGAAATAAATGCAATGTAGCCTTCACAACCACTATGCATCAATCGTTCAGCCTTGAGTGCTGAGACAAGCCTGGTATCGTATTTCTTACGAACTCCTTCAAACATCACACTGGCATTGGCCTCATCCACTTTGAAAGTGATGATTTTGCGGAAACAGTCTAAACAAGCCCTGTACTTCGCGAGCCAATCCATGCCAAAGATTACATCGAAATCATTCATTGCTAACATTACTAAGTCAGCGGGCATTAACACTTCCCCAATTTTGACACTACATTGGGGGACATATAACTCACACACTACTCTCTTCCCTAATGGAGTAGTTACAACAAAATCATATGGCAATTGCATCACCCGTTCTTGCATATCATAACAAAACGAAGGTGCTACAAATGAATGTGTAGATCCTGGGTCAAATAAAGCAATTGCATGTCTACCATCTACCAGAATTGTACCTTCAACCACATTTGTGGCAGCTTCAGCTTGTTCTCTATTTACATTGTAGGCCATTCCTGCTTGCTGTGGCCTGTTTTGTTGTGGTTGTTGCCTCTGTTGTTGCCATTGACGCTGAGGTCCTTGACGTGGCTGCTGCTGACGTTGTCCAGCAGGAGGTGCTGGCAAAGCTAACTATCTAGGAGGGGCAGGAATCGCTGCTTGCCCTTGAGCAGGCTGCTGGTATGGAGCTCTATTGTCTCTCCTAGCTCTTGGACATTGGGACATTCTGTGTTCCATAGAACCACAGACCAAACAAGCCCCAGTGGTTCTCCAACACGCTTCAGTCTTGTGAGCCTTTCCACAAGTCTCACATACTGGCTTGTCCTCGGTCCTTGCAGCAAACCTTTGTTTCTTGTTCTTGTTCTTAAATGATCCTCCCTTCTTAGACCAAGAACTATTGTTGCCACTACTACTCCTCTTTGC
The DNA here is from genome assembly GCA_012931725.1 of Litsea cubeba. NCBI lineage: Eukaryota > Viridiplantae > Streptophyta > Magnoliopsida > Laurales > Lauraceae > Litsea > Litsea cubeba. The sequence goes on along the minus strand of CM022955.1, from coordinate 35,719,737 downwards.
GTTATCAGCAGATTCTTCTCTGTGTACTTCTTCAGCTGTATAAGCCTTGTCCACGGCATCATCAAACAAGGTGGGAATTTGGCCAGCCATTACCATTTTCTTATAGGTCGGGTTCAATCCATTAATGAACCGATTGACCTTCTTTTCTTCGGTATTCACCAGGTCACTGGCATATTTAGACAGCTGGAGGAATGTGTTCACATACACCGCTACCGACATTTGGCCTTGCTTCAAATTCAAGAATTCAGATTCCTTCCTCTGTCGTACATGTGCAGGTATGAACTTCCTCTCGAACTGCTTCTTGAAATCTTGCCAGATTGTTTCTTCAGGCCTTGCAATAATCCCATCCTTAATACTTTTCCACCATATTTGCGCTACATCCCTCAACATTGAGGAAGTAAGCGACACTCGCTGCTTGAGGGTGCACACCATGTTATCAAACACATCTTCGGTATGCCGTATCCACTCATCAGCTTTTAGTACATCTTCCGTACCCTGAAACTCGGTGGCTCCACTTTTCCTAAATTGTTCAAAGAGAACATTAGGGTCCCTTTCCTTTGCCTGTACTATCACTTGTGCCCCCGCAACAGGATTTGGTTGAACGGGCACTACCGGTGGAGTCTGCATTTGAGCCTGCATCTGGCTCTGTGCTTGCAATATAGAGGCAATTTGGGCTTGCATAGCCAACTGTGCCTCATGACTCTTAGCTATTTGCTCATTGCTTCTAGCCAGTTGAGCTTGCGTAGCCATTTGCACTTCATGACTTCTAGCCATTTGCTCATTACTCCTGGCTAACTGCTCTAGTATAGCAGTGAATCTAGCATTAGCATCCATTACCGGAGGGGAAGGTGTATGACCTTCGTTGACGACGACTTCAATAAAGCCATCATTCCCCGATCCTGATGCCATTCTGTAAACAATATGGAAGGTAAGATACACATCTCAACACTTCCATTACACATACATCACATATGCATCACATACATAACTAAATGATTAACACAAATCAAAGAGTGGATTTGTATACGCGTAACGTTCCTCACACGTGCTCACATTCTAAATTCCTTAAAAGTTGTAGCTTAGTTATTTAAACTAGCTCTGATACCATACAATAAGTATGTCACGACCCGGGCCCGAGATCCGTTAAACCCCCGGATCGCGATCGCATACTTACTCCCGTAAACCCCGAATTAACCGAAATTAAGACGGGATCCACAAGGGATGATCATACAATAACCTGTCAAATATACAAATTGCGGAATATATATATATTTAACATCAACCATTACCAATGTATAATCCCAATCAAAAGTGAGGTTCTTATACACTAATTGTTTTGTCAACCATTGTATATTCACATACAATACAAGGTGACCAAAAATTGAATTCTCAAACAGTTTTTCTCAAAAGAATCTTAACATCCCAAAAGAAAACCCCAAAATGAATCTCAATGACGTGACGCACTCGGATACTCGTATCAATTAGTATCCCGTCTATGCCACTTAATCAATCCTCCTGGAGGAACCGGAGCGGTCTCCTCCGCTGGCGCTGGGGCCGCTGCATGGTCGGCATGGGCAATTGGGCCTGTAATGCCATCAATAACACTAATGAACACGACGGTTCAACAATGCATACATAATTCTGTGATATAACATGTTAATACCTACATAATCTCATTCGACTGTATTTTTATCAATTCTAACAATTCATTGCATAGATACTGTCATTAGTCAATTAATGGACATAACCATTTGGCAACTACCATAGCATTCATTACATTTCATTCTTTTACCATCTTCCCTCAAAGGAAGGATTCATCTTCCAAACGGAAGGAATAGTATAGTCATAATCTTTCAATGACAGTCATTCAATATTGTGGGACTTACTAGTGCCCGGGCCAGGGGCAACTAGCATCACCACAGAGCTCCGGAACGCCCCCAAATCCATCTACAAATGTCTTTATATAATGTAAAATGTGTTTTCAAAAATTGTTAATAAAAATGTATTAGAAGTGAGATTAAATATGTAGCAGAACTCAGATAAATTGCATCATATCTCAGATAAATTGCTTCAGAACTTAGAGAATTTGTTTCATAATTCAGATAATTTATTTTAGAACTCAGATAATTTATTTCAAAACTCATATAATTTGGCTCAGAACTCAGATAAATTACTTCTGAAGTTAGATAATTTGCTTCATAACTCAGATAATTTCATTTAGAACTAAGATAAATTGCTTTTGAACTCAGATAATTTGTATCAGATCTCAGATAAATTTATGAAAAATAAGATAATATTCTGTAGAAATCAAATAAATTTGTCAAGAGATTCAACTAAAATTATATCAAGACGCAGATATAATCATTGCAGAGTGTTCATGTACAAATACATCCACAAGATTTTTTGATAAACATTTATTCCCAATTTGATTCATTCATCCATTCACAAATTTGATAATTACATTGTCAAAGTTGCTTCCTTTACATTCATTGATCAAAAGAAATAAATTCACAAGTATGTTGCAATGGTTCTTTTCATATATAGAGAATTACATGAATTTGCCTTATCTTTACTCTGACATAACACTATTTCAAAATAACTTATTTTTGTCATTGTTATATTTTGCTGTCATGGTTCAAAATCATCATCAGCACCTTCTCTCCTTGCATGGAAGTTTTGAATGGACCAGCTACGATGCGTGTCATTAAGGAATTTACTAACTATCTCTCTTCCCAAACCATCAACGATGTTCTGTTGCAGCTTCGAAGCAATTGGTTGTTTGTGAGTAATTTGCCTCATTATGTAGTAAACGATGACCCCGCAATCGACACTGCAAAAGAAGATGATGTTGGTACCCTTAAATGAATTGAATCAGTGTATTGGAAAAAAGATACTTACGATCCCATTTTCTATTGTGGGGCATCTTCCACGCTTATTAATGGAGCTCCATATGGCTGAGTTTCTTCAATATTTACATAATTATAGTTCTCCACATATTGTTTCTATAGAATCAAACAAAATCCATAGAGTTAATGGGTGTGTGTTTACTGTTACGGGCAGCAGTATGTATTTAATGATTATGTCAATGAGACATACCAGAATTCGTGTATCTTCAAAGTAACGATCGACTGTTTTAGTTAATCTTGGTCGTAAGGAATTGTAATGTAACCAATCCCCTTCTTTCTGATCCGGCACCAACAGTGTCCAATGAAATGGTTCAGCATTCTTCCTTTTTCCATTTGAATTCTTTGGAAAGTGCACGAATCTATGGTTGGCAGTTCTGCTTGGGGAGATTTGATTGTGCAGAATCTTTTCTCTCATTTCTGACGTGTTTGCTGTAACAAATTTCTGCATTAAGTTTAGTTTAGTAACTGTTTATTATATTTTAAAACAAAGTAAAATGTTACTTGGTTAATTATAATTCATTGTCTTTTACCCAGCATAAACTCGTTACAAAGATTGAATCTTCTTGAGGTAGTAGGCCTTGTTGATTGAATGTCGTGAGTTATTGTTAGATTTCTTCCTGTTCTCTGTATAACAACTCAGCATAGCCGTCAATAACCTGTTCAATTCCAAGCAGATAATGTTAGGTATATTATTTGAATATGACCATTTTTGTTATATTTCAAAAATGAAGCAATAGTATGTCATAGTTTATTTGTTTAGATGCTTATGTTGATGGAGAACTCTGCTTTGTTGAGGACTGCAATTATGTCCTCGTAGAATACAACACTTATCCTCTCACCTCCCCAAACTAGCGCCCTGCAAATGCAATTATAAAAAGTAATCAAGTTGTTGATATTTTGATTAATTCTTTTTACAACAATAGCCGTGTTGCTTAGTTACATAGGACTGTTACTTACTCATTGCCTTCTGCTTCATAGATTTGTTTGAGCTTTTCGATGTAGGGCTCAGTCATTTGCTTAGTGACTGTATTTTTGGGGAGTCTGTAGGGGGCAGCTGTTTCAATCATTTTCCTTGTTGTCCTTCTTTTTTTATTTCTTTTTATCATAGAGGATTGTTTCACCTCCTTAACTGGCTTGATTTGTGCGTCGGAGGACTTGATCTGATTAAAAATTCAGATAAACAAATATAGATTAAATAAATTGGAATATATATAAGGTGAGATAAACTCAATCCAACATCAGATAATTTTGATGGAAAGTCAATTAAAATCACACAGAACATAGATAAATTTCATGAGAAATATTATAAATTCACCCAAAAGTCGGATAAATTTGTTAGAGAATCAGATAATTTCAAGAGAGTCATATATTTTGCGTACTAAAGGTCAGGTAAAATAACATTTCAATCCAAAGAAGAATCACTCAGATAAATAAATATAGATTAAATAAATTGGAATATATACAAGGTGAGATAAATTCAATCCAACATCAAATAAAATTGATGGAAAGTCAGTTAAAATCACACAGAACACAGATAAATTTGATGAGATATGTTATAAGTTTACTCAGAAGTCAGATAAATTTGTTAGAGAATCAGATAATTTCAAAGCGAGTCATACATTTTGCATGCTAAAGGTCAGTTAAAATAGCATTTCAATCCAAAGAAGAATCATCTAAAAAAATATGGAAGTGTACTTCAAGTACCTCATCAACATTCTCTTCAACTTTCTGATCTGCTACAGCTCCTTCCGCTTCTTTCTGTGCCATTCTCCACTCGTTTTCTTTTGAATTTTTTTTAAGGCTGGAAGATATCATCCAATGTCTTTCTAGCCCACTCCAATCCTTTCTCTGCATAATCAAATGTCATTTCCTTCAAGAGCTGCTGTATTTTCATGTTGTTTGATTCCAAATTTAGTAATTTTTTCTTCAGTCCCTTCACCTCATTTTCTGCCTTTGCAGCTCTTGAGGACTATATATCTGACATACTCATAGTATGTTTGAGCTACTCTTTGAGGGAGTTGACCATTCTAGAAGACTCTTCTACAGTTTGATTAGTGTTGACATCACGTGTTTCAAGGGAATTCTTCTCCTTTGTCAACTGCTCGATCAACAATAGAGCACCGTCTCTTTCTCTGAGCAAGCATTCTATCCTTTTTTTCACTTTGAAGCCTTTCCTTTTTCAGATTGTTGTTTTCTGCTGATGTTCTTTCAACTTCAATAGCCATACTTTGAATTTGTGCTTGTAATTCTGACTTATCCTTGTTTAGTTGGTTGGCTAATGAAGTTGCCCTGTCACGCTCTTCAGTTAGATTGGGGAGCTCGATGTTTTTGGTGGACTGTGATGGGTTAATAGGACAAGGCACTGTGTCAGCAGCTTCATGTTCCTTTCCAGATTTTGTTTCAGATGTAACAATTGTTGCTGCATTGGTGGTGTTGCCAATTATGTCAGCTAAAATGTTGGCAACCACCAGATCTGTCTATAGGGCCATTTGTTCATAATTAGTCATCTCCACACCAAAGGAGATAGACTGGGTTGCTACACCAGCAAAATTTGTTTTTTCACTGTTGTTTTATTCTCTCTGCTCTTCCAATTCGGATATGACTAATGTCTCTATCATTATATCTGTATCCGACTGGTTGGCTTCATTCATTTTATTCTCTGATTCCTCATCTTCTTTTTCCTCTTGTTGTTGTTGTTCTTCATTTCCTTCCTCTTGTTCCTCTCTTTCATTCTCATTGTCTGCTTCTTCTTCTTTTGCTACATGGACTTTTGTTTCCTCTTGTTGTTGTTCTTCTTCATCACCTTCCACTTGTTCCACTCCTTCATGCTCATTGTCTCCTTCTTCTTCTTCTGCTACATGGACTTCTTTTTCCTTTTGATGTTCTTCTTCTTCATCTCCTTCCTCTTGTTCCTCTCCTTCATTCTCATTGTCTCCTTCTTCTTCTTCTACTAGAACTCCATGATCTGTTCCATTTTTATATGTTTCTTCTTCATCCTCTTCATTTTCTCCCAGTTTCTCTTCTTCTTGAATTTTATCCGTTTCTTTTACTTCTTCCTGTCCTTCTATTTGTATTAACCTCCCTCATCACGACTGACATTGCGCAAGAAAGACAGGAATCGCCGCGTTTCAAGTAGCATGCTCTTTAATGTGTCACCGAGGACCTGCAGTTGGTAATAGTGTTAGAGTGAACATGTTAGATTAAGAACTTAGATAAAATTAGATAGTCAAAACTAAGATATCAAATTACTATTATTAAATAGATTACCTCATTAGCTAGTAGTGTATGAAGGGGTCTCTTTCTAAGTGTCATACTGACAGCCCTGAGATTCCACTTTAGTATCCTTGGAAAATGCAAAGACTCATTCGGGCTGATAATTGTTGTATGCCCACAAAACTATTAGTGTTACAAAATCAGAAAAGTAATATGTTAATAATTCATTATTTGTAACATTGAATTCAAATATTTTTAGTAAGGAGTTGTATATCGTACCGGTAATGCAATAAGGCAGCTAATGACTCTATTAGAACCACGGCTCCTACTGTATACTGACTTTATCAAAAATTTTGATATTTCTTCTGCCCAGGCATAGTGCTTCATATCCATGTAGTTTTCAACATAGGCCATGTACGCCCACCCTATTGTGTTGCTGTGGGTTGCAAAAAAAAGTACCACAAGGATATACAGGCATATTAGCCTGGCAACATCAGCAATGTCAATTTTTGTTGCTCCACTCAATGCTAGATGGAGCTGTTCCTTTATCTTTAGCACTGACACCCTCGTAGGACCCTGGGATCTCCTGGATATGAATTCAGATGCTTTTCTCTTTGCATATTTCAGATCAAGTGGTCTTGTTCCATTTGGTATGCCGAATATGTGCGATATGTCATTTCCAGTGAATGGCACATAGGATTTTCCTAGTCTGAACTGCCTCCTCTGGCTGTTGTATGTATCAAGGATCAACATAATGTCATTGTCATACTTTCTGCAAACTTTTTCTGAGATTATGCCATCCAGCATGCACTCTATTAGGCTCCAGAAAGGTGTCTTTTTTAATTCAGCTTTATGTAATTCAGTCACCAAATTCTTCATGCTTTTAACTAGTCTGACAACTAACACCAAGTTTGATCTAAATTGGTAATGACTTATATCCTTCTCAACCTTCTTCTTTTTGTTATCTGGTTTATTCTTTGATGAATTATCCTGTTCCCTATTTCTTTTATTTTTTTTTCTTGTTGCATACAGTAAAAGAACTCAGATACATATTATCTTAAATCTAGACAAGTGTATTCAAAGTTAGATAATTTGCAAAAAAATGAAGATAAATTAAATGCAAATTCAGAAAAATTACATATTCAAATAGATACATTTCATAGAAACTCAGATAAACTAATAGAAAAACATAGAACTGTTGTATTCAACTGTGTTAAATATACTATGAACTGGTTAAAAACTATAATAAATTCATATATTTATTTTTTTAACACACAATCTCAATATTAAAATCATATAAACATAAGTGAAAATGAAACGAATATAGAAATTATCTGAGTTCTGTATCGAATTTATCTAAGTTCTAATGAATAAATGTAGATAAATTTATAGAAATTCAGATAACTGTGTTCAGAATTTAGATAATTTTGTTTAAAAATCAGGTAAATTTGTTCAGAACTCAGATAAATTCGTGAAAAACATGTGTGTATTTTACATTCCTCACACAGATATAAATACATTATAATTTCAAGTAATTTAATTTGAAACTTAGTTGCATTCCAATTACCCAATCTCAGATAAATTCAACATAAATTCATTTAAGGTAAATACATCCAGAAGTCAGATAGATTTAGTGACATGGATTAGAGAGACAAATATATACATTACTACACCAGCAAAATTTCTCAAAACAACTTAGATAAACTTATTTATATTTGGACAAGTAGCAATGATTGTGTGACATTTGGTTAAACATCTCAAAAATTTATAAAAGCATTGGCAAAATTTGTTTTCTTAACTCACAATCTCAATTAAAATCATATAAACATAAGTGAAAATAAAACATATATAGAAATTATCTGAGTTCTGTATCGAATTTATCTGAGTTCTAATGAATAAATGTGGATAGATTTATAGAAATTCAGATAAATTTGTTCAAAATTCAGATAAATTTGTTCAAAAAATCAGATAAATTTGTTCAAAAATCAGATAAATTTATTCAGAAATCAGATAAATTTGTGAAAAACATGTGTGTATTTTACATTCTGCACAATGATATAAATACATTATAATTTCAAGTGATTTTCATTCGAAACTCAGCTGAATTCCAATTATGCAATCTCAGATAGAGTCAACATAAATTCAGTTAAGGTAAATATATCCAGAAGTCAGATAGATTCAGTTACATGGATACAGAGAGTCATAATATATACATTACTACACCAGCAAAATTTCTTAAAACAACTCAGATAAACTTATTTATATTTGGACAAGTAGTAGTGATTGTGTGACATTTGGTTAAACATCTCAAAAATTTACAAAAGCATACTTCAAAAATTTCAGAGAGTAAAAGGGATAGAGAGAATTGTTTACTGACCTTCTTCTCCCTCTTTCTGTTGATTCTGTTGTTCTGAAAGCATGGAAGACTTCGTTCTTGCCATTTTCCTGAATAGATTTTTGTATTTAGAAAACTAATGAGAGAAAATGAAGCAAAAACATTGCAATTGTCATTCAAAAGAAGCATAGGGTTTCGAAATAGCGATGATTTGAAAAGTATGAAATAATCAACTTACAATGGAAATCGATTATTTAGAGTATCGTCTTTTTGTTTGCAAATACATCTGCAGTGAAATAAGCGATGCCTGCAACTAGGGTTTGAATGTCTTCTTCTTTGGAGTTCTTCTTTTCGAAATGGAATATATTGTGGATGCAGAGTCTAACTTCCAATGAAATAATTATTCTTTGGAAACTATTCAAAAATCTGACCTAACAGTTTCTTCTTCGCTGCATGAAACCACAATCACGAAAATCGCCTTTTTCTTCGTCGGTTTCTCGATTTGGAAGATGAGTCCAAGCGTTTTTTGAATATATATCCATATCGGCTGACGTCTTCGCTTGTTTTATATGAATAAGGTGATATTTTAGAAAGGGGCAAATTGGTCTTTTCAGGTATTCAAAAGTGTGAGAGGGACCTTTGGCTGCATGACTTTTTTTGTGGACTTTTAGCAACAAAGTGATGTTATGAGGGACCTCCGGCCAAAGCCTTTTAAAAAAACTTCAAGAACTGTAACGTGACTGAGATTCTAAATTCTACTACTGAATTTCGGCTGGGTCTCATCCAAGAAGCGGGGCCATTTATTATGATCGAGTTAGATTTTCTATAAGCGAACCCATGGCCAAACCTTAAGCCTTGGAGGATCAAGACTCAATGTAACTAGCAATAAAGACCCGTGCAATCGGAGGGAGCTACAATACGCCCAGACATTTTGTAGTAAAAACGCCCCATTGTCTCGACCAATAAAAATGCCAATGTGGTCTTCTCCTTTCATATTTTTTAGGAAGAAAATTAATATATTTAAATGCTTACTTTCTCTCATAAATAGGCAACTGATTCCTAGTCTTTCTCCTTTAAACAAGTAATTTAATGCTACCACTGTTATGGTTGTTCAATGCTTTCCTATTTTTTCTCTTTCTCAATGGGGCCCTTTTATTTTGTGATGAATCTAATTAATGGTTGATTTGATATCAAATTAGAAATAATGCAAATCTAATTCAATGCTATCTATCATATGCACATCCAAAGAAAGGTCCTTTTGTTCTTCAAATTTGAATATCCTATTTTATAGCTTGATATGATTGAACATGTCTTATTTAATCCTATTCCCTCTCACTCTACACATTCTCCTAAGGGGGTGAGTAATATATATATGTATATGTATACCCCTCTTTCTCTCTACACATTCTCCTAAGACGGTGAGTGTAAGACCCCGACCCAGGTTTGATATAATTAGGGCTATTTAAGCTGAGTATTATCTCTCTAAGTGGGATTAGGGGACGTTTGAGTTAGGTTGTGAGTTTGACTGAGTTTTCATAGCTTGGAGAATTTTTGAGAGCCTTTGACCTTAGTTTGACATGCCCAGGGAGGCCTGTGTCACTATGTAAGAGTGGAGGGATTTATTCTTGATTGTGAAAAACCCCGATCTTGACTTCTTTTGATAGGTCATATTAGCCCTGACAACTTTTGTATTCATTCCATTCGGGTTCGAAGCCTAGAAATCCAGTTTCCAACAAAAAGGACAAATCGGACTTTTCATATCAAATTTGTGAATGTATTTCGATATTTTCAAATCATGAGGAAAATATACATTTTGGAAACTAGATTTTTCGACGATCGATCTTCTTTTCTTCGTTGACCTCATCCGGGGCCCATAAATAGGGTTTCCAAGCCCTTTAAGTTTTAGGGCCAGTGGGGCCCACTCTCCACTTACCCATTACAAAACCCACGCACATGAAAGAACATGCGATACAGATCTGAATATCTCTTTAAAAAAAAACGTCCATGGCTGATTTGTAACAAAACAGATTTTAAAAAATCTGATCTGGGCAGCGTTGATCAGCCATATAAATCGCATAAAAACTCCATGAAATCATGATCAACATGTATTGAATAATAAAAAGAGATGAAAGAGTTATCGTACCTTGATGATTTGAAGACTACAAATCTCTGATAAAAAAGGATCAAATGGTCTGATCTCAGACCTGCAATCAGCAACACTAGTTGCTGAAATTTTCTGCAGTAATGCTCCTTTTGATCTTCTCCTCTATTCCACAACCCAATCCCATTGGATATGAATGTGGGATCAAAGTATGGTTTCCTTTTTGAGAGATTATCTGAACTAAAAAATGGAAAAGACCTTGATATAATTTTTTTTCTCTTCAAAGAAGAAGAAGAAAAGCCCCACGCGTCAGTTGCTTCTCATCTCCATGTATTGGGCGACTGTTGCACTCCATCTAAAAAATGGCCTGCCGGGGTCTGGAACGGGAATCAGCACAAGGATAATACAAAAACCGGGACGAACACTTCCCTTGAGGGTATAGTAACTTATAGGAACTGACAGTTCGCAAATAGGACTCCCCATTAGAGAATTACGAGCGAAACATGGGATTTTCCAACGCCTAGGCTCTAAAACGGCCCACCGGGGGTCCAGAAACAGGAAATGACCCCTGGAAAAATTGAAAACCGGCACGATCACTTCCCTCGAGGGTGGAGCAACTTGGTGGAACTGAAGGTTCACAAATAGGACTCCCGGTTAGAGAATTACGACTGAAACATGGGATTTTCCAACACTTTGGCTCGAAAAAGGCCCGTCGGGGGCTTGGACCGGTAAACGGCTACGGGAAAAATCGGAAACCAGCACGAGCACTTCGCTCGAGGATAGAGTAAGTTATCAAAATAGGCGGTTCGCAAATAGGACTCTCGATTAGAGAATTACGAGTGAAACATTGTATTTTCCAACACTTAGGCCTGAAAACGGCTAGCCAGGGGTTCGGAACGGGAAACGACACCCGGAAAAATTGAAAAGCGGCACGAGCATTTCCCTCGAGGGTAGAGTAACTTGTAGGAACTGACGGTTCGCAAATAGAACTCTCGGTTAGAGAATCACGACTGAGACATGGGATTTTCCAACACTTTGGCTCGAAAACGGCCCGTCGGGGGGCCGGAACGGCAAACGGCTGCGAGAAAAATAAAAAACCAGCACAAGTACTTCGCTCGAGGGTAGAGTAATTTGTAGGAACTGACTTTTCGTAAATAGGACTGCCGATTAGAGAATTACGAGCGAAACATGGGATTTTCCAACACTTAGGCTCCAAAATGGCCCGCTGCGGGTCCAGAAATGGAAAACGGCCCCCGAAAAAAATCAAAAAACCAGCACGAGCACTTCCCTCAAGGGTAGAGTAACTTGTAGGAACTGACTGTTCGCAAATAGGACTCCCGGTTAGAGAATTACGTTGAAACATGAGATTTTCCAACACTTTGGCTCGAAAACGGCCCGCCGGGGGCCTGGTACAGGAAACGGCCCAAGGTAAAATCGGAAACCGGCACGGGCACTTCCCTCGAGGGTAGAGTAACTTGTAGGAACAGATGGTTCTCAAGTAGGACTCTCGGTTAAAGAATTATGAGCGAAACATTGGATTTTCCAACACTTAGGCTCGAAAACGTCCTGCCGGGGGTCCGGAACGGGAAACTTCCCCTGGAAAGTTCGAAAACCGTCACGGGAACTTCCCTCAAGGGTAGAGTAACTTGTTGGAACTGACGGGTCACGAATAAGACTCCCGGTTAGAGAATTACGACTGAAACATGGGATTTTCCAACACTTATGCTCGAAAACAGCCCGTCAGTGGCCTAGAACGGGAAACGGCCGCGGGAGGAAATGGAGACCGGCAAGAGCACTTCGTTCGTGGGTAGAGTAACTTGTAGGCAATGATTGTTCGCAAATTGGACTCCTGGTTAGAGAATTATGAGCGAAACATGTGATTTTCCAAAACTTACGCTCAAAAACGGCCTGCCGGGGTCTGGAACGGGAATCGGCACAAGGACAATACGAAAACCGGCACGAGCACTTCCCTTGAGGGTAGAGTAACTTGTAGGAACTGACAGTTCGCAAATAGGACTCCCGATTAGAGAATTACGAGCGAAAGATGGGATTTTCCAACACTTAGGCTCCAAAATGGCCCACCGGGTGTCCAGAAACAGGAAATGGCCCCCAGAAAAAATGAAAACCGGTACGATCACTTCCCTCGAGGGTAGAGTAACTTGTAGGAACTGAAGGTTCGCAAATAGGACTCCCGGTTAGAGAATTACGACTGACATATGGGATTTTCCAACACTTTGGCTTGAAAAAGGCCCGTCGGGGGCCTGGAACGGTAAACAGCTACGGGAAAAATTAGAAAAAACCACGAGCACTTCACTCGTTTATAGGAACTGACGGTTCGCAAATAGGACTTTCGATTTGAGAATTACGAGCGAAACATGAGATTTTCCAAAACTTTGGCTCGAAAACGGCCCGCCGGAGGTCCGGAATGGGAAACGGTCCTTGGAAATACTGAAAACCGGCACGAGCACTTCCCTCGAGGGTAGAGTAACTTGTTGGAACTGACGGGTCGCGAATAGGACACCCGGTTAGAGAATTAAGACTTAAAGATGGGATTTTGCAACACTTAAGGCTCGAAAACTGCCCGCCGGGTGTCCGGAACGGGAAACGGCTGCCGGACAAAATCAAAAACCGGCACGAGCACTTCACTCATGGGTAGAGTACCTTGTAGGCACTGACGGTTTGCCAATAAGACTCCCGATTTGAGAATTACGAGTGAAACATTGGGTTTTCCAACACTTGGGCTCTAAAACGGCCCACCGGGGGTCCGGAACGGGAAACGACATCCGGAAAAATAAAAAACCAGCACGAGCACTTCCCTCGAAGGTAGAGTAACTTATAGGAACTGACGGTACAGAAATAGGACTCCCGGTTAGAGAATTACGACTGAAACATGGGATTTTCCAACACTTTGGCTCGAAAACGGCCCGTCGGGGGCCCTGAACGGTAAACAGTTGTGGGAAAAATTGAAAACCAGCACAAGCACTTCGCTCGAGGGTAGAGTAACTTGTAGGAACTAGCTTTTCGTAAATAGAACTCCCGATTAGAGAATTACGAGCAAAACATGGGATTTTCCAACACTTAGGCTCCGAAACGGCCCGCCGGGGGTCCAGAAACGGAAGACGGCCCCCGGAAAAATCGAAATCCAGCACGAGCACTTCCCTCGAGGGTAGAGTAACTTTTAGGAACTGACAGTTCGCAAATAGGACTCCCGGTTAGAGAATTACAACCGAAACATAAGATTTTCCAACACTTTGGCTCAACAATGGCCCGCCGAAGGCCTGGAACGGGAAACGGACATGGTAAAATCGGAAACCAGCACGAGCACTTCCCTCGAGGGTAAAGTAACTTGTAGGATCAGCTGGTTCGCAAGTAGTGAAAGAAACTGCGATTCAGATCTGAATTAGCGGAAGACATTCATGGCTAATTTGTAACATGACAGATTTTAAAAAATCTGATTTGGGCAGCATAAATCAGCCATAGAGATCGCATGAGAACTCCATGAATTCATGACCAACAAGTGTATAATTAAAGGAGAAAGAAGAAGACTATTACTTCGAAGATTTGTAGACTTCAAATCTCTGAAAAAATAGATCCAAAGGCCCGAACTCAGACTTGCAACTAGCAAACAAGTTGCTGGAATTTTCTGCAGTAGTGTTGCCTTTGATCTTCTTCTCTATCTCACTTCCAAATCTGATTGGCTAAGATGGTGGGATTTTAATCTAGGAATTGAGAACTATTTCTCTAATGAAAGATCTCAGACCTACAACTTTCGTCAATGAAGAAGAAAGAGCTTCAAGGCTGGACGTGTGGGACCTTAATCTTTGCTATGTGTTGTGTTGGACGTCCAAGGCTTGTATGGTTTCTTTTATAGAAAGTTTGAGGAAAGCTTTCCCATAAAGTTATCTCTCCTAATTCTCAAAGATGTCCTAAAAGGAAAGTATAATCTAAAGATTTATTTCCTTTTAGAAACACTCCAATTAGAAAAGGAAACTAAAGGAACTTCCCATGCAATTAGTAATCATAGTTGTAGAACACTTACTAATTTTAAGTTCCTAATCCAAAAAGGAAACTTTCTCATAGGAATACTAATCCAAAGAGGAGTCCAACCTTCCAAGTAGAGAGACCTACTTAAAATTGGAAACGTTACCCATGGAAATCCCATTATGGACGTCACACATATTAATGCACACCATGGCCCACAAACAATTTATCTAGAATTAAATTCATGTATGCCATCAAAGGCTTATTTGAATTTAAACTCAAAATTATTTTTCCACTAAAATAATTCAACCAAATGTTATCCAAATATTTTAGAAAACTATGCCAATCTTGGTAAGTGACTAGAGAAGGGACCAAAAGACATATTTGCCATTGGCTCCCAAAATGACCAAAATGTCCATGCTAAACCCATAGCAACATAAAGACCATTTTAACCTTAACTCATTCCACTAAAGAGTTATAGTTGAACTCCAAGGACAAATATATAATATAATAAGCTCGTCATAAAATGACGGTTGTCTTCGACCTACTAAGTGTAATGACCTGAATGCCCTTCTATGTAACATCCATAATCGAGTCAGGTTATCATATGTACTATCAACCTTCCCGATTACATCTAAACCTTAGAATTTCATATCCTTAACATAATCATCATTCAGATATCATTCTCTTGGTCCAGGGAGCGACCCACAAGTTCAATATCCATATGGAACATCCATATACTAAGATCTTAGATTTTGATGAATAATCGGATAATTCTAAGGGGACGATTATTCCATCATTAGATGGCATAGATTCTTTATTGCATCTGCACGTCCCAACTAATCAAGTCCGAGTACCCAAAACACAGAGCTATTGACCCATGAAAAGAATCTCACCCATAGTGAATTAAAGCACAAGAACTTGACTTCGTCAGTTCATCCACAAATGCTCAAGATTAAGAGCACCGGTCACTCAGTAGCATGAGGTGACTTGATCTCTCTCTGTGATAGTACTATTTTAGAGATCACACCTACCATGGTCCTGTTCAATGCATTGCATATGCACTAATGAGATGAATCCGGGAAAGCCCTCCCATGACTTAGGTAAGTCACCCTGAATACAGGTGAATCTCTCATTATAACTATACCAAGATGAAGTGCCCAACTCCATCTCTCAGTTATGAACAAATATGTTGTTTCAAGTTTCCATGAATTAGACCTATCTGTGTGTAGACACTACACACCTAATTCATTTACTAGAAACAATGGGCCTTACACAACCAGACATATATACATGATTAAGCATAAAAGAGTCATTCCATTAAATAACCAGTAAATATCCAGTAACAAAAGATGAGAGTGCAGCTAGTGGGCTTTAGGGCATACACCAATCCCAACAAGTAGGACTCTCGATTTTAGAATTACGAGCGAAACATGGGATTTTCCAACACTTAGGCTCGAAAACGGCCCGCCGGGGGTCTGAAACGGGAAACTGCCCCTGGCAAGTTAGAAAACCGTCACAGGCACTTCCCTCGAGAGTAGAGTAACTTGTTGGAGCTGACGGGTTACGAATAGCACTCCCGGTTAGAGAATTACGACTGAAACATGGAATTTTCCAACACTTAAGCTCGAAAACAGCCCGTACGATGGCCTGGAACGGGAAACGGCCGAGGGAGAAATCGGAGACCGGCAAGAGCACTTCGTTCGTGGGTAGAGTAACTTGTAGGCAATGATTGTTCGTAAATAGGACTCCTGGTTAGAGAATTACGAGCGAAACATGTGATTTTCCAAAACTTAGGCTTGAAACGGGAATCGGCACAAGGACAATACGAAAACCGGCATGAGCACTTCCCTTGAGGGTAGAGTAACTTGTAGGAACTGAGAGTTCGCAAATAGGACTGCCGATTAGAGAATTACGAGCGAAACATGGGATTTTCCAACACTTAAGCTCTAAAACGGCCCACCAGGTGTCCAGAAACAGGAAATGGCCCCCGGAAAAATCGAAAATCGGGATGATCACTTCCCTCGAGGGTAGAGTAACTTGTAGGAACTAAAGGTTTGCAAATAGGACTCCCGGTTAGAGAATTACGACTGAAACATGGGATTTTCTAACACTTTGGCTTAAAAAAGGCCCGTCGGGGGCCCTGGGACGGTAAACGGCTGTGGGAAAAATTGAAAAAAAGTACGAACACTTCACTCGTTTATAGGAACCGACGGTTCTCAAATAGGACTTTCGATTTGAGAATTACGAGCGAAACATGAGATTCTCCAACACTTTGGCTCGAAAATGGACCGCCGGAGGTGCGGAACGGGAAACAGTCCCTAGAAATACTGAAAACCAGCACGAGCACTTCCCTCGAGGGTAGAGTAACTTGTTGGAACTGACGGGTCGCGAATAGGACACCCGGTTAGAGAATTAAGACCGAAAGATGGGATTTTCAAACACTTACGGCACGAAAACTGCCCGCCGGGTGTCCGGAACGGGAAACGGCCGCCGGACAAAATCAAAAACCGGCACAAGCACTTCATTCGTGGGTAGAGTACCTTGCAGGCACTGACGGTTCGCAAATAGGACTCCCGATTAGAGAATTACGAGTGAAACATTGGGTTTTCCAACACTTGGGCTCCAAAACAGCCCACCGGGGGTCTGGAACGGGAAACGACATCCGGAAAAATAAAAAACTGGCACGAGCACTTCCCTCGAAGGTAGAGTAACCTGTAGGAACTGACGGAATGGAAATAGGACTCCCGGTTAGTGAATTACGATTGAAATATGGGATTTTCCAACACTTTGGCTCGAAAACGGCCCGTCGGGGGCCCAGAACGGTATACAACTGCGGGAAAAATCGGAAACCAGCACAAGCACTTCGCTCGAGGGTAGAGTAACTTGTAGGAGTTGGCTTTTCGTAAATAGGACTACCGATTAGAGAATTACGAGCAAAACATGGGATTTTCCAACACTTAGGCTCCAAAACGGCTCGCCAAGGGTCCGGAATGGGAAACGGCACCCGGAAAAATCGAAAAGCGGCACGAGCACTTCCCTCGAGGGTAGAGTAACTTGTAGGAACTGACGGTTCGCCAATAGAACTCCCGGTTAGAGAATTACGACTGAAACATGGGATTTTCCAAAACTTTGTCTCGAAAACGGCCCGTCGGGGGCCTGGAACGGCAAACGGTTGCGAGAAAAATCGAAAACCAGCACAAGTACTTCGCTCAAGGGTAGACTAATTTGTAAGAACTGACTTTTCATAAATAGGACTCCCGATTAGAGAATTACGAGCGAAACATTGGATTTTCCAACACTTAGGCTCGAAAACGGCCCGCCGGGGTTCCGAAAACAGAAAACGGCCCCCGGGAAATTCAAAAACCAGCACGAGCACATCCCTCGAGGGTAGAGTAACTTGTAGGAGCTGATTGTTCGCAAATAGGACTCCCAGTTAGAGAATTACGCTGAAACATGAGATTTTCCAACACTTTGGCTCGAAAACGGCCCGCCGGGGGCCTGGAACGGGAAACGGCCCAAGGTAAAATCGGAAACCGGCACGAGCACTTCCCTCGAGGGCAGAGTAACTTATAGGTTCAGATGGTTCGCAAGTAGCACTCTCGGTTAAAGAATTACGAGCGAAACATTGGACTTTCCAACACTTAAGCTTGAAAACACCCCGCCGGGGGTCTGGAATGGGAAACTGCCCCTGGCTAGTTCGAAAACCGTCACGGGCACTTCCCTCGAGGGTAGAGTAACTTGTTGGAACTGACGGGTCACGAATAGGACTCCCGGTTAGAGAATTACGACTGAAACATGGGATTTTCCAACACTTAGGGTCGAAAATAGCCCGTCGGTGGCCTGGAACGGGAAACGGCCGTGGGACAAATCGGAGACCGGCACGAGCACTTCGTTCGTGGGTAGAGTAAGTTGTAGGCACTGATTGTTCGCAAATAGGACTCCGGGTTAGAGAATTACGAGTGAAACATGTGATTTTCCAAAACTTAGGCTTGAAAACGGCCTGCCGGGGTCTGGAACGGGAATCGGCATAAGGACAATACGAAAACTGGCAGGAGCACTTCCCTTGAGGGTAGAGTAACTTGTAGGAACCGATAGTTTGCAAATAGGGCTCCCGATTAGAGAATTACGAGCGAAACATGGGATTTTCCAACACTTACGCTCTAAAACTGCCCAACGGGCGTCCAGAAATAGGAAATGGCCCCCGGAAAAATCAAAAACCGGCACGAGCACTTCCCTCGAGGGTAGAGTAACTTGTAGGAACTGAAGGTTCACAAATAGGACTCCCGGTTAGAGAATTACGACTGAAACATGGGATTTTCCAACACTTTGGCTCGGAAAAGGCCTGTCGGGGGCCTGGAACGGTAAAAGGCTGCGGGAAAAATTGAAAACCAGCACGAGCACTTCGCTCGACGGTAGAGTAAGTTATAGAAACTGGCGGTTCGCAAATAGGACTCTCGATTTGAGAATTACGAGTGAAACATTGCATTTTCCAACCTTAGGCTTGAAAACGGCTCGCCAGGGGTCCGGAACGGGAAACGGCACTCGGAAAAATCGAAAAGCGGCACGAGCACTTCCCTCGAGGGTAGAATAACTTGTAGGAACTGACGGTTCGCAAATAGAACTCCCGGTTAGAGAATTACGACTGAAACATGGGATTTTCCAATACTTTGGCTCGAAAATGGCCCGTCGGGGGCCCGGAACGGCAAACGGCGGCGATAAAAACCGGAAACCAGCACAAGTACTTCGCTCGAGGGTAGAGTAATTTGTAGGAACTGACTTTTCGTAAATAGGACTCCCGATTAGAGAATTAAGAGCGAAACATGGATTTTCCAACACTTACGCTCTAAAACTGCCCGCCGGGGGTCCAGATAGAGGAAATGGCCCCCAGAAAAATCGAAAACTGGCACGATCACTTCCCTCGTGGGTAGAGTAACTTGTAGGAACTGAAGGTTCATAAATAGGACTCCCGGTTAGAGAATTACGACTGAAACATGGGATTTTCCAACACTTTGGCTTGAAAAAGGACCGTCGAGGGCCCTGGAACGGTAAACGGCTACGGGAAAAATAAAAAAAAAGCACGAGCACTTCACTCATTTATAGGAACGGACGGTTCGTAATTAGGACTTTCGATTTGAGAATGACGAGCGAAACATGAGATTTCCAACACTTCGGCTTGAAAACGGCCCGCCGGAGGTCCGAAGTGGGAAACGGTCCCCAGAATTTCTGAAAACCGGCACGAGCACTTCCCTTAATGGTAGAGTAACTTTTTGGAACTGACGGGTCGTGAATTGGACACCCGGTTAGAGAATTAAGACTGAAAGATGGGATTTTCCAACACTTACGGCTCGAAAACTGCCCGTCGGGAGTCCGGAACGGGAAACGGCCGCCGGCCAAAATCAAAAACTGGCACGAACACTTCACTCCTGGGCAGAGTAACTTGCAGGCACTGACGGTTCGCAAATAGGACTCCCGATTAGAGAATTACGAGTGAAACATTGGGTTTTCCAACACTTGGGCTCCAAAACGGCCCACCGGGGGTCCAAAATGGGAATCGACATCCGGAAAAATAAAAAACCGGCACGAGCACTTCCCTCGAAGGTAGAGTAACTTGTAGGAACTGACGGTACGGAAATAGGACTCCTGATTAGAGAATTACGACTGAAACATGGGATTTTCCAACACTTTGGCTCGAAAACGGCCCGTCGGGGGCCCAGAACGGTAAACAGTTGAGGGAAAAATCAGAAACCAGCACAAGCACTTCGCTCGAGGGTAGAGTAACTTGTAGGAACTGGCTTTTCATAAATAGGACTCCCGATTAGAGAATTACGAGCAAAACATGGGATTTTCCAATACTTAGGCTCCAAAACGGGCCGCAGGGGGTCCAAAAATGGAAAACAGCCCCTGGAAAAATCGAAAACTAGGACGAGCACTTCCCTCGAGGGTAGAGTAACTTGTAGGAACTGACGGTTTGCAAATAGGACTCCCGGTTAGAGAGTTATAACTGAAACATGTGATTTTCCAACACTTTGGCTCAAAAATGGCCCGCCGGAGGCCTGGAATGGGAAACGGCCAAGGTAAAATCGAAAACCGGCATGAGCACTTCCCTCGAAGGTAAAGTAACTTGTAGGAACTGACGGTTCGCAAATAGGACTCCCGGTTAGAGAATTACGACTAAAACATGGGAAATTCCAACACTTTGGCTCGAAAACGGCCCGCCGGGGGTCTGGAATGGGAAACTACCCCTGGCAACTTCGGAAACCATCACAAGCACTTCCCTCGAGGGTAGAGTAACTTGTTGGAACTGACAGATCACGAATAGGACTCCTGGTTAGAGAATTACGACTGAAACATGAGATTTTCCAACACTTATGCTCGAAAATATCCCGTCGGTGGCCTGGAACTGGAAACGGCAGGGGGAGAAATCGAAAACCGGCATGAGCACTTCGTTCGTGGGGAGAGTAACTTGTAGGCACTGATGGTTCGCAAATAGGACTCCCGGTTAGAGAATTACGAATGAAACATGTGATTTTCCAAAACTTAGGATTGAAAATGGCTTGCCGGGGTCTGGAACGGGAATCGGCCCAAGGAAAAAATGAAAACCTACACGAGCACTTCCCTTTAGGGTAGAGTTGTTAGATCTCGTGATCACTGGGGGGGGGGGGGGGTGAATCAGTGATCTCTTTTAAACAGGTCCTTGCTAACAACAATTCAATCAAACCACACAATTGACACCAGATTTTACGTGGTTCACCAAAAGGCTACGTCCAGGTTCAATCCCGTCCGAACAACAATCCGGTACAGGTCTGAATCTTATTTAGTCGCACCGACGACAAAGAGCACCAACCCTTAAATTCAGATAGCACCAACTATCTAGGAAGCACCGACTCCCTTAGGTTTCAGATAGCACCAACTATCTAGGAAGCACCGACTCCCTTAGGTTTCAGATAGCACCAACTATCTAGGAAGCTACAACTCCCTTTACAATTTGTCTGCACCCACAGACAGGATCACCAAACCCCAAAACACCAAGCACCAACTTGATGATTACAGCAAAGAAGATAAACTGATCTACAGCCCTTTCCCCTCTACAATTCTCTCTCTCTCAATCCCTTACAAATAGAAATCTAAAGCATAAAAGAGAGACTTATCTTATGAACGAAAATACCATCTTCATGAGGCTTCAAATTCGTCCACACTTGCTGTAGAAAGTTGCTCCACAACAGCAAGACACAAGCACCTTCTTCTCCAAGCACTCTTCTCTCCAAAACTCTCTCAAACTCTTCTTTCTTTGATGCTTGTTATTGAAAACGAGATTAGGAGTGTTTATATAGGTTTTAGCAACCCCAAAGAGTGTCCAAAATAGGCTACAATTCGTTTAGAAAGAGTCCCAAACGAATTACCAAAAATTCCTAACTTTTAGCAAAAGACTTCTAATTCTGCAATACTTGCTGTCTGTGTGTGCTCGGTCGACATCATACTTTGCTCGGTCGACCGGGTGAACTGGGCGCCTGACGAACTTTCAAAAAGTTGTAAGTTGTCAAATTCTGGATCCGAGATCGGTCGACATCCTGGAAGCCTCGGTCGACCGGATGACCTCTGTGTCAAAAAATAACTGTAAGCTCTGATTTTGCACTTTCTTCATGCTCGGTCGACCTGCCAGGGAGCTCGGTCGACCGGGTACACTGCACCAGGAAAAACTGATTTTCTTCACTGTTTTCCTTTTTCATTCTTCTTGAGCTCTATCACTTCCACTCTTTCAACACATGATTGAGACATAGTGTTGACAATAATTCCAATACAATTTGATGCTTGAGACACCAAACACACCAATGCTTCAAGATTCAACTCAATG
Organism: Litsea cubeba; assembly: GCA_012931725.1. Classification (NCBI taxonomy): domain Eukaryota; kingdom Viridiplantae; phylum Streptophyta; class Magnoliopsida; order Laurales; family Lauraceae; genus Litsea; species Litsea cubeba. Next base: position 35,697,346 of record CM022955.1, on the reverse strand, counting down.
CATCTCAAATTCCAACAAGAGTAACTTGTAGGAACTGACAGTTTGCAAATAGGACTCCCAATTAGAGAATTACGAGCGAAAATGGGATTTTCCAACACTTCGGCTCCAAAACGGCCCACCGGGGGTCCAGAAACAGGAAATGGCCCCTGGAAAAATTGAAAACCGGCACGATCACTTCCCTCAAGGGGTGGAGTAACTTGTAGGGGCTGAAGGTTCGGAAATAGGACTCCCGGTTAGAGAATTAGGACGGAAACATGGGATTTTCCAGCACTTTGGCTAGAAAAAGGCCCGTCGAGGGCCTGGAACGGTAAACAGCTGCGGGAAAAATCGGAAACCAGCACGAGCACTTCGCTCGAGGGTAGAGTAAGTTATAGAAACTGGCGGTTCGCAAATAGGACTCTCAATTAGAGAATTACGAGTGAAACATTGCATTTTCCCAACACTTAGGCTTGAAAACGGCTCGCCAGGGTTCCGGAACGGGAAACGGCACCCGGAAAAATCGAAAAACGGCACGAGCATTTCCCTCGAGGGTAGAGTAACTTGTAGGAACTGACGGTTCGTAAATAGAACTCTCGGTTAGAGAGTTACGACTGAAACAACGGATTTTCCAACACTTTGGCTCGAAAACGGCCCGTCGGGGGCCCGGAACATCAAACGGCTGCGAGAAAAATCAGAAACCAGCACAAGTACTTCGCTCAAGGGTAGAGTAATTTGTAGGAACTTACTTTTCGCAAATAGGACTCCCGGTTAGAGAATTACGCTGAAACATGAGATTTTCGAATACTTTGGCTCGAAAACGGCCCGCTGGGGGCCTGGAGCAGGAAACGGCCCAAGGTAAAATCGGAAACTGGCACGAGCACTTCCCTCGAGGGTAGAGTAACTTGTAGGAACAGATGCTTTGCAAGTAGGACTCTCGGTTAAAGAATTACGAGCGAAACATTGGATTTTCCAACACTTAGGCTCGAAAATGCCCCGCCGGGGGTCCGGAACGGGAAACTTCCCCTGGTAAGTTCGAAAACCGTCACGGGCACTTCCCTTGAGGGTAGAGTAACTTGTTAGAACTGACGGGTCACGAATAGGACTCCCGGTTAGAGAATTACGACTGAAACATGGGATTTTCCAACAGTTATGCTCGAAAAGAGCCCGTCGGTGGCATGGAACGGGAAACGGCCGCGGGAGGAAATGGAGACCGGAAAGAGCACTTCTTTCGTGGGTAGAGTAACTTGCAGGCAATGATTGTTCACAAATAGGACTCCAGGTTAGAGAATTATGAGCGAAACATGTGATTTTCCAAAACTTAGGCTAAAAAATGGCCTGCCGGGGTCTAGAACGGGAATCGGCACAAGGACAATATGAAAACCGGCACGAGCACTTCCCTTGAGCGTAGAGTAACTTGTTGGAACTGACAGTTCGCAAATAGGACTCCGGATTAGAGAATTACGAACGAAACATGGGATTTTCCAACATATAGGCTCTAAAACGGCCCACCAGGTGTCCAGAAATAGGAAATGGCCCCTGGAAAAATAAAAAACCAGGACGATCACTTCCCTTGACGGTAGAATAACTTGTAGGAACTGAAGGTTCGCAAATAGGACTCCCAGTTAGAGAATTATGACTGAAACATGGGATTTTCCAACACTTTGGCTTGAAAAAGGCCCGTCGGGGGCCCTGGAACGGTAAATGGCTGCGGGAAAAATCGGAAAAAAGCATGAGCACTTGCCTCGAGGGTAGAGTAACTTGATTGAACTGACGGGTCTTGAATAGGACACCGGTTAGAGAATTAAGACTGAAAGATGGGATTTTCCAACGCTTAAGGCTCGAAAACTACCTGTCGGGGCTCCGGAACGGGAAACGGCCAGCCGGACAAAATAAAAAACTGGCACGAGCACTTCTCTCGTGGGTAGAGTACCTTGCAGGCACTGACGGTTCGCAAATAGGACTCCCGATTAGAGAATTACGAGTGAAACATTGGGTTTTCCAACACTTGGGCTCCAAAACGGCCCACCGGGGGTCCGGAATGGGAAACGACATCCGGAAAAATAAAAAACCGGCACGAGCACTTCCCTCGACGGTAGAGTAACTTGGAGGAACTGACGGTACGGAAATAGGACTCCCGGATAGAGAATTACGACCGAAACATGGGATTTTCCAACACTTTGGCTCGAAACATCCCGTCGGGGGCCCAGAATGGTAAACAGCTGCGGGAAAAATTGGAAACCAGCACAAGCACTTCGCTCGAGGGTAGAGTAACTTGTAGGAACTGGCTTTTCACAAATAGGACTCCCGATTAGAGAATTACGAGCAAAACATCGGATTTTCCAACACTCAGGCTCCAAAACGGCCTGCCGGGGGTCCAGAAATGAAAGACGGCCCCCGGAAAAATCAAAATCCAGCACGAGCACTTCCCTCGAGGGTAGAGTAACTTGTAGGAACTGACGGTTCGCAAATAGGACACCCGGTTAGAGAATTACAACCGAAACATGAGATTTTCCAACACTTTGGCTCAACAATGGCCCGCCGGAGGCCTGGAATGGGGAACGGCCAAGGTAAAATCGGAAACCGGTACGAGCACTTCCCTCGAGGGTAGAGTAACTTATAGGAACAGATGGTTCGCAAGTAGCACTCTCGGTTAAAGAATTACGAGCGAAACATTGGACTTTCCAACAGTTAGGCTCGAAAACGCCCCGCCGGGGGTCCGGAATGGAAAACTGCCCCGGGCAAGTTCGAAAACCGTCACGGGGACTTCTCTCGAGGGTAGAGTAACTTGTTAAAACTGACGGGTCACGAATAGGACTCCCGGTTTGAGAATTACGACTGAAACATGGGATTTTCCAACACTAAGGCTCCAAAACGGCCCGCCGGGGGTCCGGAAATGTAAAACAGCCCCCGGAAAAATCGAAAACCAGCACGAGCACTTCCCTCGAGGGTAGAGTAACTTGTAGAAACTGACTGTTCGCAAATAGGACTCCCGGTTAGAGAATTACGACTGAAGCATGGGATTTTCCAACACTTTGGCTCGAAAAAGGCCCGTCGGGGGCCTGGAACGGTAAACGGCTGCGGGAAAAATCGGAAACCAGCACGAGCACTTCGCTCAAGGGCAGAGTAAGTTATAGAAACTGGCGGTTCGCAAAAAGGACTCTCGATTAGAGAATTACGAGTGAAAAATTGCATTTTCCAACACAAAGGCTTGAAAACGGCTCGCCAGGCATCCGGAATGGGAAACGGCACCCGAAAAAATCGAAAAGCGGCATGAGCACTTCCCTCGAGGGGAGTGTAACTTGTGGGAACTGACGGTTCGCAATTAGCACTCCTGGTTAGAGAATTACGACTGAAACATGGGATTTTCCAACACTTTGGCTCGAAAACGGCCCGTCGGGGGCCCAGAACGGCAAACGGTTGCGAGGAAAATCAGAAACAAGCACAAGTACCTCGCTCGAGGGTAGAGTAATTTGTAGGAACTGACTTTTCGTAAATAGGACTCCCGATTAGAGAATTACGAGTGAAACATGGGATTTTCCAACACTTAGGCTCGAAAACGGCCCGCCGGGGGTCCGGAAAAGTAAAACGGCCCCCGGAAAAATCGAAAACCAGCACGAGCACTTCCCTCGAGGGTAGAGTAACTTGTAGGAACTGAATGTTTTTAAATAGGACTCCCGGTTAGAGAATTACGCTGAAACATGAGATTTTCCAACACTTTGGCTCGAAAACGGCCCGCCGGGGGCCTGGAACGGGAAACGGCCCAAGGTAAAATCGGAAACCGGCACGAGCACTTCCCTTGAGGGTAGAGTAACATGTAGGAACAGATGGTTCGCAAGTAGCACTCTTGGTTAAAGAATTACGAGCGAAACATTGGACTTTCCAACACTTAGGCTCAAAAATGCCCCGCCGTGGGTCTGGAACAAGAAACTGCCCCTGGCAAGTTCGAAAACCATCACGGGCACTTCCCTCAAGGGTAGAGTAACTTGTTGGAACTCACGGGTCACGAATAGGACTCCCGGTTAGAGGATTACGACTGAAACATGGGATTTTCCTTCACTTAGGCTCGAAAATAGCCCGTCGGTGGCCTGGAATGGGAAACGGCTGCTGGAGAAATCGAAGACCGGCACGAGCACTTCGTTCGTGGGTAGAGCAACTTGTAGGCACTGATTGTTCGAAAATAGGACTCCTGGTTAGAGAATTACGAGCGAAACATGTGATTTTCCAAAACTTAGGCTCGAAAATGGCCTGCCGGGGTCTGGAACGGGAATCGGCACAAGGACAATATGAAAACCGGCACGAGCACTTCCCTTGAGGGTAGAGTAACTTGTAGGAACTGACAGTTCGCAAATAGGACTCCCGATTAGAGAATTACGAGCGAAACATGGATTTTCGAACACTTACGCTCTAAAACTGCCCACCGGGTGTCCAGAAACAGGAAATGGCCCCCGGAAAAATAAAAAACGGCACGATCACTTCCCTCGATGGTAGAGTAACTTGTAGGAACTGAAGGTTCGCAATTAGGACTCCCGGTTAGAGAATTATGGCAGAAACATGGGATTTTCTAACACTTTGGCTTTAAAAAGGCCCGTCAGGGGCCTGGAACGGTAAACAGCTGCGGGAAATATCGAAAGAAACCACGAGCACTTCTCTCATTTATAGGAACCTGACGGTTCGCAAATAGGACTTTCGATTTGAGAATTACGAGCGAAACATGAGATATTCCAACACTTTGGCTCGAAAACGGCCCGCCGGAGGTCCGGAACGGGAAACGACATTCGGAAAAATCAAAAACCGGCACGAGCACTTCCCTCGAAGGAAGGGTAACTTGTAGGAACTGACGGTATGGAAATAAGACTCCCGGTTAGAGAATTACGACTGAAATATGGGATTTTCCAACACTTTGGATCGAAAACGGCCCGTCGGGGGCCCAGAACGGTATACAGATGCGGGACAAATCGAAAACCAGCACAAGCACTTCGCTCGAGGGTAGAGTAACTTGTAGGATCTGGCTTTTCGAAAATAGGACTCCCGATTAGAGAATTACAAGTAAATCGTGGGATTTTCCAACACTTAGGCTCCAAAACGGCCCGCCGGGGGTACAGAAATGGAAAACGACCCCCGAAAAAATCGAAAACCAGCACGAGCACTTCCCTCGAGGCTAGAGTAACTTATAGGAACTGACGGTTCACAAATAGGACTCCCGGTTACAGAATTACAACTGAAACATGAGATTTTTCGACACTTTGGCTCAAAAATGGCCCGCCGGAGGCTTGGAACGGGAAACGGCCAAGGTAAAATCTGAAACCGGCATGAGCACTTCCCTCGAAGGTAAAGTAACTTGTAAGAACTGACGGTTCGCAAATAGGACTCTCGGTTAGAGAATTACGACTGAAACATGGGATTTTCCAACACTTTGGCTAGAAACCGGCCCGCCGGGGGTCCGGAACGGGAAACTGCCCCTGGCAAGTTCGAAAACCATCAAGAGCACTTCCCTCGAGGGTAGAGTAACTTGTTGTAACTGACGGGTCACGAGTAGGACTCCCGGTTAGAGAATTACGACTGAAACATGAGATTTTCCGACACTTATGCTCGAAAACAGCCCGTCGGTGGCCTGGAACGAGAAACGGCGGGGGGAGAAATCGGAAACCGGCACGAGCACTTCGTTCGTGGGTAGAGTAACTTGTAGGCACTGATGGTTCGCAAATAGGACTCCCGGTTAGAGAATTACGAACGAAACATGTGATTTTCCAAAACATAGGATCGAAAACGGCCTGCCGGGGTCTGGAACGGGAATCGGCCGAGGGAAAAATTGAAAACCGGCATGAGCACTTCCCTTGAGGGTAGTGTAACTTGTAGTAACTGACAGTTCGCAAATAGAACTCCCGATTAGAGAATTACGAGCGAAACATGGATTTTCCAACACTTACGCTCTAAAACTGCCCACCGGGTGTCCAGAAACAGGAAATGGCCCCCGGAAAAATCAAAAACTGGCATGATCACTTCCCTAGAGGGTAGAGTAACTTGTAGGAACTGAAGGTTCGCAAATAGGACTCCCGGTTAGAGAATTACGACTGAAACATGGGATTTTCCAACACTTTGGATTGAAAAAGGCCCATCGGGGGGCCTTGGAACAGTAAACGTCTGTGGGAAAAATTGAAAAAAAGTACGAGCACTTCACTCGTTTATAGGAAGTGACGGTTCGCAAATAGGACTTTCAATTTGAGAATTACGAGCGAAACATGAGATTTTCCAACACTTTGGCTCGAAAACGGCCCGCCGGAGGTCCGGAACGGCAAAACATCCCCGGAAATACTAAAAACCGGCACGAGCACTTCCCTCGAGGGTAGAGTAACTCATTGGAACTGATGGGTCGCGAATAGGACACCCGGTTAGAGAATTAAGACTGAAAGATGGGATTTTCCAACACTTACGGCTCGAAAACTGCCCGCCGGGGGTCCGGAACGGGAAATGGCCGCCGGACAAAATCAAAAACCGGCACGAGCACTTCCCTCGTGGGTAGAGTAACGTGTTGGAACTGACGGTTCGCAAATAGGACTCCCGATTAGAGAATTACTAGTGAAACATTGGGTTTTCCAACACTTGGGCTCCAAAACGGCTTACCGGGGGTCTGGAACGGGAAACGACATCCGGAAAAATCAAAAACTGGCACGAGCACTTCCCTTGAAGGTAGAGTAACTTGTAAGAACTGACGGTACAGAAATAGGACTCCCGGTTAGAGAATTATGATTGAAACATGGGATTTTCCAACACTTTGGCTTGAAAACGGCCCGTCGGGGGCCCAGAACGGTATACTGCTGCGGGAAAAATTGGAAACCAGCACAAGTACTTCGCTCGCGGGTAGAGTAACTTGTAGGAACTGGCTTTTCGTAAATTGGACTCCTGATTAGAGAATTACGAGCAAAACATGGGATTTTCCAACACTTAGGCTCCAAAACGGCCCGCCGGGGGTCCAGAAATGGAAAACGGCCCCCGAAAAAATTAAAAACTAGCACGAGCACTTCCTTCGAGGGTAGAGTAACTTGTAGGAACTGACGGTTCGCAAATAGGACTCCCAGTTAGAAAATTACAACTGAAACATGAGATTTTCCAACACTTTGGCTCAAAAATGGCCCGCCGGAGGCCTGGAATTGGAAACGGCCAAGGTAAAATCCGAGACCGGCACGAGCACTTCCCTCGAAGGTAAAGTAACTTGTAGAAACTGACGGTTCGCAAATAGGACTCCCGGTTAGAGAATTACGACTGAAACATGGGATTTTCCATCACTTTGGCTCGAAAACGGCCCGCCGGGGATCCGGAACGGTAAACTGCCCCTGGCAAGTTCGAAAACCATCACGAGCACTTCCCTCGAGGGTAGAGTAACTTGTTGGAACTGACGGGTCACAAATTGGACTCCCGGTTAGAGAATTACGACTGAAACATGAGATTTTCCAACACTTGTGTTCGAAAACAGCCCTTCGGTGGCCTGGAACGGGAAACGGCGGGGGGAGAAATCGGAAACCGGCACGAGCACTTCGTTCGTGGGTAGAGTAACTTGTAGGTACTGATGGTTCGCAAATAGGACTCCCGGTTAGAGAATTACGAACGAAACATATGATTTTCCAAAACTTACGATTGAAAATGGCCTGCCGGGATCTGGAACGGGAAACGGCGTAAGGAAAAAATGAAAACCAGCACGAGCACTTCCCTTGAGGGTAGAGTAACTCGTCGGAACTGACAGTTTGCAAATAGGACTCCCAATTAGAGAATTACGAGCAAAACATGGGATTTTCCAACACTTAGGCTCCAAAACGGCCCACCGAGGGTCCAGAAACAGGAAATGGCCCCTGGAGAAATTGAAAACCGGCACGATCACTTCCCTTGAGGGTGGAGTAACTTGTTGGAACTGAAGGTTCGCAAATAGGACTCCCGGTCAGAGAATTACGACTGAAACATGGGATTTTCCAACACTTTCGCTCGAAAAAGGCTGCGGGAAAAATCGGAAACCAGTACGAGAACTTCGCTTGAGGGTAGAGTAGGTTATAGAAACTGGCGGTTCGTAAATAGGACTCTCGATTAGTGAATTACGAGTGAAACATTGGATTTTCCAACACTTAGGCTTGAAAACGGCTCGCCTGGGGTCCGGAATGGGAAACGGTACCTGGAAAAATTGAAAAGCGGGACGAGCACTTCCCTCGAGGGTAGAGTAACTTGTAGGAACTGACGGTTCGCAAATAGAACTCCCGGTTAGAGAATTACGACTGAAACATGGGATTTTCCAACACTTTGGCTTGAAAACGGCACGTCGGGGGCCCGGAACGGCAAACGGCTGCGAGAAAAATCGGAAACCAGCACAAGTACTTCGCTCGAGGGAAGAGTAATTTGTTGGAACTGACTTTTCATAAATAAGACTCCCGATTAGAGAATTACGAGCGAAACATGGGATTTTCCAACACTTAGGCTCCAAAACGGCCCACCGGGGGTCCAGAAACGGAAAACGGCCCCAGGAAAAATTGAAAACCAGCACGAGAACTTCCCTCGATGGTAGAGTAACTTGTAGGAACTGACTGTTCGCAAATAGGACTTCCGGTTAAAGAATTACGCTGAAACATGAGACTTTCTAACACTTTGGCTCGAAAACGGCCCGCCAGGGGCCAGGAACGGGAAACGGCCCAAGGTAAAATCGGAAACCGGCACGAGCACTTCCCTCGAGGATAGAGTAACTTGTAGGAACAGATGGTTCTCAAGTAGGACTCTCGGTTAAAGAATTGCGAGCGAAACATTGGAGTTTCCAACACTTAGACTCGAAAACGCCCCTCCGGGGTTCCGGAAGTGGGAACTACCCCTGGAAAGTTCGAAAACTGTCACGGGCACTTCCATCGAGGGCAGAGTAACTTGTTAGAACTGTCGGGTCACGAATAGGACTCCCGGTTAGAGAACTATGACTGAAACATGGGATTTTCCAACACTTAGGCTCGAAAACAACCCGTCGGTGGCCTGGAATGGGAAACGGCCGCTAGAGAAATCGGAGACCGGCACGAGCACTTCGTTCGTGGGTAGAGTAACGTGTAGGCACTTATTGTTCGCAAATAGGACTCCTGGTTAGAGAATTACGAGCGAAACATGTGATTATCTAAAACTTAAGCTTGAAAATGGCCTGCCGGGGTCTGGAACGGGAATCGGCACAAGGACAATATGAAAACCGGCACGAGCACTTCTCTTGAGGGTAGAGTAACTTGTAGGAATCGACAGTTCGCAAATAGGACTCCCGATTAGAGAATTACGAGCGAAACATGGGATTTTCCAACACTTAGGCTCTAAAACTGCCCACCGGGTGTCCAGAAACAGGAAATGGCTCCCGAAAAAATTGAAAACCGGCACGATCACTTCCCTCGAGGGTAGAGTAACTTGTAGGAACTGAAGGTTCGCAAACAGGACTCCCCGTTAGAGAATTACGACTAAAACATGGGATTTTCCAACACTTTGGCTTGAAAAAGGCCAGTCGGGGGCCCTGGAATAGTAAACGTCTGCGCGAAAAATCGGAAAAAAGCACGAGCACAAGAACTGACGGTTCGCAAATAGGACTTTCGATTTGAGAATTACGAGCGAAACATGAGATTTTCCAACACTTTGGCTCGAAAACGGCCCGCCGGAGGTCCGGAACGGGAAACAGTCCCTGGAAATACTGAAAACCGGCACGAGCACTTCCCTCGAGGGTAGAGTAACTTGTTGGAACTGACATGTCGCGAATAAGACACCCGGTTAGAGAATTAAGATTGAAAGATGGGATTTTCCAACACTTAAGGCTCGAAAACGGCCACCGGGGGTCCGGAACGGGAAACGGTCATCGGACAAAAACAAAAACCGGCATGAGCACTTCCCTCGAAGGTAGGGTAACTTGTAGGAACTGACGGTACGGAAATAGGACTCCCGGTTAGAGAATTACGACTGAAACATGGGATTTTCCAACACTTAGGCTCGAAATCGGCCCGTCGAGGGCCCAGAACGGTAAACGGATGCGGGAAAAATCGAAAACCAACACAAGTACTTCGCTCGAGGGTAGAGTAATTTATAGGAATTGACGTTTAATAAATAGGACTCCCGATTAGAGAATTACGAGCGAAACATGGGATTTTCGAACACTTAGGCTCCAAAACGGCGCGCCGGGGGTCCAGAAATGGAAAACGGCCCCTGGAAAAATTGAAAACCAGCACGAGAACTTCCCTCGAGGGTAGATTAACTTGTAGGAACTGATTGTTTGCAAATAGGACTCCCAGTTAGAGAATTACGCTGAAACATGAGATTTTCCAATACTTTGGCTCGAAAACGGCCCGCCGGGGGCCTGGAACGGGAAACGGCCCAAGGTAAAATCGGAAATCGGCACGAGCACTTTGCTCGAGGGCAGAGTAACTTGTAGGAATAGACGATTCACAAATAGGACTCCCGGTTAGAGAATTACGATTGAAACATGGGAAATTCCAATACTTTGGCTCGAAAACGGCCCGCCGGGTGTCTGGAATGGAAAACTGCCCCTGGCAAGTTCAAAAACCATCACAAGCACTTCCCTCGAGGGTAGAGTAACTTGTTGGAACTGACGGGTCAAGAATAGGACTCCCGGTTAGAGAATTACGACTGAAACATGAGATTTTCCAACACTTATGCTCGAAAACAGCCCGTCGGTGGCCTGGAATGGGAAACGGCGGGGGGAGAAATCGGAAACCGGTTCGAGCACTTCGTTTGTGGGTAGAGTAACTTGTAGGCACTGATGGTTAACAAATAGGACTCCCGGTTAGAGAATTACGACTGAAACATGGGATTTTCCAACACTTTGGCTCGAAAACGGCCCGTCCGGGGCCCGGAACGGCAAACGGCTATGGGAAAAATCCGAAACCAGCACAAGTACTTCGCTCGAGGGTAGAGTAATTTGTAGGAACTGACTTTTCGTAAATAGGACTCCCGATTAGAGAATTACGAGCGAAACATGGGATTTTCCAACACTTAGGCCCCAAAACGGCCCGCCGGGGGTCCAGAAACGGAAAACGGCCCCTGGAAAAATCGAAAACCAGCACAAGCACTTCCCTCGAGGGTAGAGTGACTTGTAGGAACTGACTGTTCGCAAATAGGACTCCCTGTTAGAGAATTACGCTGAAACATGAGATTTTCCAACACTTCGGCTCGAAAAAGGTTCGCCGGGGGCCTGGAACGGGAAACGGCCCAAGGTAAAATCGGAAACCGGCACGAGCACTTCCCTCGAGGGTAGAGTAACTTGTAGGAACAGATGGTTCGCAAGTAGCACTCTCGGTTAAAGAATTATGAGCGAAACATTGGATTTTCCAACACTTGGGCTCGAAAACGCCCTGCCGGGGGTCCGGAACGGGAAACTGCCGCTTGAAAGTTCGAAAACCGTCATGGGCACTTCCCTCAAGGGTAGAGTAACTTGTTGGAACTGACGGGTCACGAATAGGACTCCCGGTTAGAGAATTACGACTGAAACATGGGATTTTCCAACACTTAGGCTCGAAAACAGCCCGTCGGTGACCTGGAACGGGAAACGGCCGTGGGAGAAATCGGAGACTGGCACGAGCACTTCGTTCGTGGGTAGAGTAACTTGTAGGCACTGATTGTTCGCAAATAGGACTCCTGGTTAGAGAATTACGAGCGAAACATGTGATTTTCCAAAACTTAGGCTCGAAAACGGCCTGCCGGGTTCTGGAACAGGAATCGGCACAAGGACAATACGAAAACCGGCACGAGAACTTCCCTTGAGGGTAGAGTAACTAGTAGGCACTGACAGTTCGCAAATAGGACTCCCGATTAGAGAATTACGAGTGAAACATGGGATTTTCCAACACTTAGGCTCTAAAATGGCCCACCGGGCATCCAGAAACAGGAAATGGCCCCTGGAAAAATAAAAAATCGGCACGAGCACTTCCCTCAAGGGTGGAGTAACTTGTAGGAACTGAAGGTTCACAAATAGGACTCCTAGTTAGAGAATTACGACTGAAACATGGGATTTTCCAACACTTTGGCTCAAAAAAGGCCCGTCGGGGGCCTGGAACGGTAAACGGCTGCGGGAAAAATCAAAAACCAGCACGAACACTTCGCTCGAGGGTAGAGTAAGTTATAGAAACTGGCGGTTCGCAAATAGGACTCTCGATTAGAGAATTACGAGTGAAACATTGCATTTTCTAACACTTAGGCTTAAAAACGGCTTGCCAGGGGTCTGGAACGGGAAACGGCAATCGGAAAAATCGAAAAGTGGCACGAGCACTTCCCTCGAGGGTAGAGTAACTTGTAGGAACTGACGGTTCGCAAATAGAACTCCCGGTTAGAGAATTACGACTGAAACATGGGATTTTCCAACACTTTGGCTCGAAAACGGCACGTCTGGGGCCCGGAACGGCAAACGGCTGCGAGAAAAATTGGAAACCAGCACAAGTACCTCGCTCGAGGGTAGAGCAATTTGTAGGAACTGACTTTTCGTAAATAGGACTCTCGATTAGAGAATTACGACTGAAACATAGGATTTTCCAACACTTAGGCTCCAAAACGGCCCGCTGGGGGTCCAGAAATGCAAAACGGCCACAGGAAAAATTAAAAACCAGCACGAGCACTTCCCTCGAGGGTAGAGTAACTTGTAGGAACTGTCTGTTCGCAAATAGGACTCTCGGTTAGAGAATTACACAGAAACATGAGATTTTCCAACACTTTGGCTCGAAAATGGCCCGCCGGGGGCTTGGAACGGGAAACGGCCGAAGGTAAAATCGAAAACCGGCACGAGCACTTCCATAGAGGGTAGAGTAACTTGTAGGAACAGAAGGTTTGCAAATAGGACTCTCGGTTAAAGAATTACGAGCGAAACATTGGATTTTCCAAAACTTAGGCTCGGAAACGCCCCGCCGGCGGTCCGGAACGGGAAACTGCCCTTGGCAAGTTCGAAAACCGTCACGGGCACTTCCCTCGAAAGTAGAGTAACTAGTTGGAACTGACGGGTAACGAATAGGAGTCCCGGTTAGAGAATTACGACTGAAACATGGGATTTTCCAAAACTTAGGCTCGAACACAGCCCGTCGGTGGCCTGGAATGGGAAACGGTCGTGGGAGAAATCGGAGACCGGCACGAGCACTTCGTTCGTGGGTAGAGTAACCTGTAGGCACTGATTGTTCGCAAATAGGACTCCTGGTTAGAGAATTACGAGCGAAACATGTGATTTTCCAAAACATAGGCTCGAAAATGGCCTGCCGGGGTCTGGAACGGGAATCGGCACAAGGATAATATGAAAACCGGCACGAGCACTTCCCTTAAGGGTAGAGTAACTTGTAGGAACTGACAGTTCGCAAATAGGACTCCCGATTAGAGAATTACGATCGAAACATGAATTCTCCAACACTTACGCTCTAAAACTGCCCACCGGGTGTCCAGAAACAGGAAATGGCCCCCGGAAAAATCGAAAACTGGCACGATCACTTCCCTCGAGGGTAGAGTACTTGTAGGAACTGAAGGTTCGCAAATAGGACTCCCGGTTAGAGAATTACGACTGAAACATGGGATTTTCCAATACTTTGGCTTGAAAAAGGCCCGTAGGGGGCCTTGGAATAGTAAATGGCTGCGGGGAAAATCGAAAAAAAGCACGAGCACTTCACTCGTTTATAGGAACTGACAGTTCACAAATAGGACTTTCGATTTGAGAATTACGAGCGAAACATGAGTTAGGCTCGAAAACGGCCCGCCGGAGATCCGGAACGGGAAACGGTCTCCGAAAATACTGAAAACTGGCACGAGGACTTCCCTCGATGGAAGAGTAACTTGTTGGAACTGACGGTCGCAAATAGGACACCCGGTTAGAGAACTAAGACTGAAAGATGGAATTTTCCAACACTTACGGCTCAAAAACTACCCGCCGGGGGTCCGTAACGGGAAACGGCCGCCGGACAAAATAAAAAACCGGCACGAGCACTTCACTCGTGGCTAGAGTACTTTGCAGGCACTGACGGTTCACAAATAGGACTCCCGATTAGAGAATTACGAGTGAAATATTGGGTTTTCCAACACTTGGGCTCCAAAACGGTCCACCGGGGGTCCGGAACGGGAAACGACATCCGGAAAAATCTAAAACCGGCACGAGCACTTCCATCAAAGGTAGAGTAACTCGTAGGAACTGACGGTATGGAAATAGGACTCCCGGTTAGAGAATTACGATTGAAACATGGGATTTTCCAACACTTTGGCTCGAAAACGGCCCGTCGGGGGCCCAGAACGGTATACAGCTGCGGGAAAAATCAAAAACTAGCACACGCACTTCACTCGAAGGTAGAGTAACTTGTAGGAACTGGCTTTTCGTAAATAGGACTCCCGATTAGAGAATTACGAACAAAACATGGGATTTTCCAACACTTAGGCTCCAAAACGGCCCGCCGGGGGTCCAGAAACGGAAAATGGCTCCCTGAAAAATCGAAAACCAACATGAGTACTTCCCTCGAGGGTAGAGTAACTTGTAGAAACTGACGGTTCGCAAATAGGACTCCCGGTTAGAGAATTACAACTGAAACATGAGATTTTCCAACACTTTGGCTCAAAAATGGCCCGCCAGAGGCCTGAAATGGGAAACAGCCAAGTAAAATCGGAAACCGGCACGAGCACTTCCCTCGAAGGTAAAGTAACTTGTAGGAACTGATGGTTCGCAAATAGGACTCCCGGTTAGAGAATTACGACTGAAACATGGGAAATTCCAACACTTTGGCTAAAAAACGGCCCGCTGGGTGTCCGGAACGGAAAACTGCCCCTGGCAAGTTCAAAAACCATCACGAGCACTTCCCTCGAGGGTAGAGTAACTTGTTGGAACTGACGGGTCATGAATAGGACTCCCGGTTAGAGAATTACGACTGAACCATGAGATTTTCCAACACTTATGCTCGAAAACAGCCCGTCGATAGCCTGGAACGGGAAACGGCGGGGGGAGAAATTGGAAACCTGCACGAGCACTTCGTTCATGGGTAGAGTAACTTGTAGGCACTGATGGTTCGCAAATAGGACTCCCGGTTAGAGAATTACGACTGAAACATGGGATTTTCCAACACTTTGGCTCGAAAACGGCCTGTCCGGGGCCCAGAACGGCAAACGGCTATGGGAAAAATCTGAAACCAGCACAAGTACTTCCCTCGAGGGTAGAGTAACTTGTAGGAACAGATGGGTCGCAAGTAGGACTCTCGGTTAAAGAATTACGAGCGAAACATTGGATTTTCCAACACTTAGGCTCGAAAATGCCTCGCTGGGGGTCTGGAATGGGAAACTGCCCTTGGCAAGTTTGAAAAACATCACGGGCACTTCCCTCGAGGATAGAGTAAGTTGTTGGAACTGACGGGTCACGAATAGGACTCCCGGTTAGAGAATTACGACTGAAACATGGGATTTTCCAAAACTTAGGCTCGAACACAGACCGTCGGTGGCCTGGAACGGGAAACGGCCGCGGGAGAAATCGGAGACCGGCACGAGCACTTCGTTCGTGGGTAGAGTAACTTGTAGGCACTGATTGTTCGCAAATAGGACTCCTGGTTAGAGAATTACGAGCGAAACAAGTGATTTTCCAAAACTTAGGCTCGAAAACAGCCTGCCGGGGTATGGAACGGGAATCGGCACAAGGACAATACGAAAAATGGCTCGAGCACTTCCCTTGAGGGTAGTGTAACTTGTAGGAATCGACAGTTCGCAAATAGGACTCCCGATTAGAGAATTACGAGCGAAACATGGGATTTTCCAACACTTAGGCTCTAAAACTGTCCGCCGGGTGTCCAGAAACAGGAAATGGCCCCCAAAAAAATGAAAAACCGGCACGATCACTTCCCTCGAGGGTAGAGTAACTTGTAGGAACTGAAGGTTAGCAAATTGGACTCCCGGTTAAAGAATTACGACCGAAACATGGGATTTTCCAACACTTTGGCTTGAGAAAGGCCCATCGGGGGCCCTGGAACGGTAAACGGCTGTGGGAAAAATCGAAAAAAAGCACGAGCACTTCGCTCGTTTATAGGAACTGACGGTTCGCAAATAGGACTTTCGATTTGAGAATTACGAGCGAAACATGAGATTTTCCAACACTTTGGCTCGAAAACGGCCCGCCGGAGGTCCGGAACGGGAAATGGTCCCCGGAAATACTGAAAATCGGCACGATCACTTCCCTCGAGGGTAGAGTATCTTGTTGGAACTGACGGGTCTCAAATAGGACTCCCGATTAGAGAATTACTAGTGAAACATTGGGTTTTCCAACACTTGGGCTCCAAAACGGCCCACCGGGGGTCCGGAACGGGAAACAACATCCGGAAAAATCAAAAACTAGCACGAGCACTTCCCTCGAAGGTAGAGTAACTTGTAGGAACTGACGGTACGGAAATAGGACTCCCGGTTAGAGAATTATGATTGAAACATTGGATTTTCCAACACTTCGGCTCGAAAACGGCCCGTCGGGGGCCCGGAACGGTATACAGCTACGGGAAAAATTGGAAACCAGCACAAGTACTTCGCTCGAGGGTAGAGTAACTTGTAGGAACTGGCTTTTCGTAAATAGGACTCCCGATTAGAGAATTACGAGCAAAATATGGGATTTTCCAACACTTAGGCTCCAAAACGGCCTGCCGGGGGTCCAGAAACGGAAAACGGCCCCCGGAAAAATTAAAAACCAGCACGAGCACTTCCTTTGAGGGTAGAGTAATTTGTAGGAACTGACGGTTCGCTAATAGGACTCCCGGTTAGAAAATTACAACTGAAACATGAGATTTTCCAACACTTTGGATCAAAAATGGCCCGCCGGAGGCTTGGAATGGCAAACGGCCAAGGTAAAATCCGAAACTGGCACGAGCACTTCCCTCAAAGGTAAAGTAACTTGTAGGAACTGACGGTTCGCAAATAGGACTCCCGGTTAGAGAATTACGACAGAAACATGGGAATTTCCAACACTTTGGCTCGAAAACGGCCCGCCGGGGGTCCGGAACGGAAAACTGCCCCTGGCAAGTTCAAAAACCATCACGAGCACTTCCCTCGAGGGTAGAGTAATTTGTTGGAACTGACGGGTCACGAATAGGACTGCCGGTTAGAGAATCACGACTGAAACATGAGATTTTCCAACACTTATGCTCGAAAACAGCCCGTCGGTGGCCTGGAGCGGGAAACGATGGGGGGAGAAATCGAAAACCGGCACGAGCACTTCGTTCGTGCGTAGAGTAACTTGTAGGCACTGATGGTTCGCAAATAGGACTCTCGGTTAGAGAATTACGACGGAAACATGGGATTTTGCAACACTTTGGCTCGAAAACGGCCCGTCCGGGGGTACAGAAACGGAAAACGGCCCCATGCAAAATCGAAAACTAGCACGAGCACTTCCCTCGAGGGTAGAGTAACTTGTAGGAACTGACTATTCACAAATAGGACTCTCGGTTAGAAAATTACTCTGAAACATGAGATTTTCCAACACTTTGGCTCGAAAAGGGCCCGCCGGGGGCCTGGAATGGGAAACGGCCCAAGGTAAAATTGGAAACTGGCATGAGCGCTTCCCTCGAGGGTAGAGTAACTTATAGGAACAGATGGTTCGCAAGTAGGACTCTCAATTAAAGAATTACGAGCGAAACATTGGATTTTCCAACACTTAGGCTCGAAAACGCCCCGCCGGGGGTTCGGAATGGGAAACTGCCCTTGGCAAGTTCGAAAAACGTCACGGGCACTTCCCTCGAGGGTAGAGTAACTTGTTGGAACTGACGGATCACGAATATGACTCCCGGTTAGAGAATTACGACTGAAACATCGCATTTTCCAACACTTAGGCTCGAAAACAGCCCGTCGGTGGCCTGGAATGGGAAACGGTCGCGGGAGAAATCGGAGACCGGCACGAGCACTTCGTTCGTGGGTAGAGTAACTTGTAGGCACTGATTGTTCGCAAATAGGACTCCTGGTTAGAGAATTACGAGCGAATCATGTGATTTTCCAAAACTTAGGCTTGAAAACGGCCTGCCGGGGTATGGAACGGGAATCGGCACAAGGACAATACGAAAACCGGCACGAGCACTTCCCTTGAGGGTAGAGTAACTTGTAGGAATCGACAGTTCGCAAATAAGACTCTCGATTAGAGAATTACGAGCGAAACACGGGATTTTCCAACACTTAGGCTCTAAAACTGCCACCGGGTGTCCAGAAACAGGAAATGGCCCCCGGAAAAATCGAAAACCGGCACGATCACTTCCCTCGAGGGTAGAGTAACTTGTAGGAAATGAAGGTTTGCAAATAGGACTCCCGGTTAGAGAAATACGACTGAAACATGGGATTTTCCAACACTTTGGCTTGAAAAAGGCCCATTGGGGGCCCTGGAATAGTAAACGGCTACAGGAAAAATCGAAAAAAAGCACGAGCACTTCACTCGTTTATAGGAACTGACGGTTCGCAAATAGGACTTTCGTTTTGAGAATTACGAGAGAAACATGAGATTTTCCAACACTTTGGCTCGAAAACGGCTCGCCGGAGGTCCGGAACGGGAAACGGTCCCCTGAAATACTAAAACCGGCATGAGCACTTCCCTCGAGGGTAGAGTGACTTGTTGGAACTGACGGGTCGTAAATAGGACACCCGGTTAGAGAATTAAGACTGAAAGATGGGATTTTCCAACACTTACGGCTCGAAAACTGCCCGTCGGGGGTCCGGAACGGGAAACGGCCACCGGAAAAAAATGAAAACCGGCACGAGCACTTAAATCATGGGTAGAGCAACTTGTAGGCACTGACGGTTCGCAAATAGGACTCCCGATTAGAGAATTACGAGTGAAACATTGGGTTTTCCAACACTTGGGCTCCAAAACGGCCCATCGGGCGTCCGGAACGGGAAACGACATCCGGAAAAATAAAAAACCGGCACGAGCACTTCCCTCGAAGGTAGAGTAACTTGTAGGAACTGACGGTACGAAAATAGGACTCCCGGTTAGAGAATTACGACTGAAACATGGGATTTTCCAACACTTAGGCTCGAAAACGGCCCGTCGAGGGCCCAGAACGGCAAACGGCTGCGAGAAAAATCAGAAACCAGTACAAGTACTTCGCTTGAGGGTAGAGTAATTTGTAGGAACTGGCTTTTCGTAAATAGAACTCCTGATTAGAGAATTATGAGCGCCCATATCAGCTTTCCCGATTCCCTAACGTAACAGGAAGAGTGATGGAACCTAACTTATTAAAATGAGAGAAACTAAAGGTAGTCTAACCTGGCTAGGGAGAGACCTAGATCTGGGTCTGGGGTCTGACCTGGTCAGCCTAAACCATTATTTAATTTTTGATTCCAATTTATTAATATTTTTGTATTTTAATATCATTTACTTTGTTTTTGGTATTTTGGGTTTTATTGATTTTATTTTATTTTTTGTTTTATTTTTAAAGCCTAAAATCTCCTAAACTAATTCTTCTAATCCTAAATTGAAGGCGAGAAGGAGAAGGAAATTAATTATTAATTGACCTAACCGATTTAGAGCTTTTTAATTAGATTCCCTAATCCTAATGACAGGAGAGGAGGATAAGGAAATTAATTATTAAACCTAACCTAATTTTTTAAATTAATCTAATACTTGGAATTCTATTTTTTTTTGGTTCTTTTTTGTTTTTGTCCTTTTGGTTTTTATGAATTATGCAATTCTAATATGATCTAAAGACAATAAAAAGAAACAAAAAAAGAACTAAGTTATATAATGCATGGGCATGTTAGATGCATGGGCATGTTTTAATGGATTGAGAACAAATTAAATTAAAAGAAACTATGAGATGGAAAAATTACTAATTTAAATGAATGAGCAATTGAGCATATTAAATGCATGGGCATATTAGGATGTATAAAATACCATAAAAAAACAATAAATAAATGTAGTATTAAATTTAATGCAAGAAAATAAAATGGGCATGCATGGGTTGGATTGGGTTTGGATAGGTGGGTAAGGAGTGCAACTGTGGGCTTAGCCTGGCTGCAGTTGTAATTGGGCCCGGTTTAAAAGAGATTCGGTCGAGATTGGGCAGCAGGGATGTTGGATTGAATGGGTTCCAGTGACTGCATGGGCTGCATGGCTTTGGGCAGATTCTTGGGATGATGAGAAGGCGAGTGTAGCTCAGTGGGTGCAGTGCAAGTGCAGGCGAGGAGAGGGTGTGAGGAGGTGAGAAGAAAAAGGAAAAAGAGAGAAGAGAGAAGAGGAAGAAGAGAAGTGCAGGGTGTAGTTGGTGCAGAGTGTGTGGGGGCTAAGGGTGGTGCGCAGGCCTGGTGTGAGGCGTGGTGAATGCAGGGAGAGAGGAGGGAAAGGAGGAAAAGAAGAAAGAAAACGAGATGGGTTCAGGGGGGTGCGTAGGTGGAGAAAGAAGAAGATGGAGAAGAAGGGAAGAAAAGAAAGAAAAAAAAGGTGATGGTGCAGTGTGTGCTGCTTGGTAGACTGGTGCGTGTGGGCAGGTGGGCTGCAGGGAGAAGGGAAAAGAGAGGATGAGAATGAGTGGGAGGAGAAGAAGTGCAATGGCAACGTGCAGTGGTGATGCTGGGTTGGCAAGGTGTTGTGGGGGGAAAGAAGAAGAAGAGAAGAAAGAAAAGGAAACAAAGAAAGGAAAGGAGACAAAAGGGAGGGTGGTGCGAGTGGAGTGCAGTGAAGATGGGGGAAGAGAAAAGAAAGAGAATAAAGAAAAGGAAAGAACGAAAAAGAAGAGGTGCAGTGTGTTGTGCAGGTGGATGTGAGGAGAGAAGAGAGGAAGAATGAAAGAAAGAAAGAAAAGAAGGAGAAAGAAGATGGATGCTCGATGTGTGCTAGTGGTGTGGATGGGCATTGTGGGTGTGCAAAAAAATGTGCAGTGGAGGAATGAGAAGAGGAGGAAGAAGAAGAGAAAGAAAGAAAAAGAAAAGAGAGGAAATAGGGGATGTGCAGGCGATGTGCAGTGAAGTGGGTGCAAGGAGATAAAGTGGGAGGTGTACCTGGCGCAGGGGGAGAGGTCCGGAGGAGATGAAGCCGATGGAGGGCGGAGAGAGATGGGTTGCGGGGCTGCTGCGTGCATGCAGGGGCTGCTGTGCGTGGAGTGGGTTGCAGACGAGGAAGAAGAAGTGGGCGACGATCTGGTTTCGGAGTCCGACTGCGAGAGAGAGACGGCGAGGGATGGTGATGTGACTGTGGCGGAGATGGTGGTGGATGGTGATCTGCGCCGGATGGGTGATGGTGGTCGTGAGGGATGGAGTCCTGGGATATGCGCAGGGGAGTGATGGCTTTGGGCGAGAGAGATCGTGGGGAATGAGGAGAGGATGATGGTGGAGGGCTCTGCGTAAGGGATGGAGAACGAGAGAGATGAGGATGATGGGAGGATGGAGAGGTCCGTGTGGGCTTGGAGATGGATCGAGTGGGGTGGAGATGATGAGAGTCAGAGAGGGATGAGATCTGCGCCTGGGAGGAGGGTGATGGAAATGATGAGGCCTGTGGGATGGTGTCTGGGTGAGAAGGGTTGTGAGATGGAGATGGCCGGGAGGGATGGATTTCTGGGGTTTGCGTAGAGGAGTAGAGATGAAGATGATGGATTTTTGTTAGAGATGAGATCTGCGCATGTGTTGTGGTAGAGATCGGGGAGAGGTTTTTAAGGGTGAGAGTTAGAGAGAGATTGGGATCTGGGACTCTCGTTTGAGATTGAGAGGGAGAGAGAGATATCAGGAGGATGGGAGAGTCCAGATCTCATGGACTCTCCATCCCTTATCCAGCGATGGGCCATGCAGCCCGGGTCAGGTTGATGGGCTTGGGTTAGGTTGGGTCAGGTTGACCTGGGTTGGATTGGTCAGAAGTTTGGTGAGGTTGGATTTGGGCTCGATGGGTCAGCTTGATCGGGCCAAATTGGGATTGCATGTGGGATCCAAGTCTGGGGTCGGACTCCGGTCAAAAGTTTGGGACCCAAAAAGTGGGCCGCAATGGGATTTGACCTGGGCCATTATTACCGGGACCCAGGTTTCACAGATTTTGATATGTTCACCGGATTCGACGTTCTACACATCAACGGAAAGCTCTCGGCGAGTAGAAAGCTCTCGTTGAGTAGATCGCGATGAACTAACTTTCGAGGCGATCGGAGGACTAGAAATAGTAGGTGATTTTTCAAGGGGGCGCCCCGTGGTTGTGGGACATGCTTTTATGATTCTTTATCTGCCCGTCGGATCTCGGAGGTCTATATATGGATGGAAAGCCCTTGAAGTGAAGAATCGAAGGGTCCAATTGTTCTAATGATTAGGGGCTCAGAAAAAAAGCCGACCTCTTGGATCAATGGATGTGGCAACTTAGGGTAATCGGGTGGCATTTAGGCAAAGCTAGGTGTAATCTTTGTAACAATTAGCCTAAGCGTGTCTTAAGTGGTCTGGAATATGTTTGAATAGTGTAGTGGTCCGCTCCTTGTGTGAAAGGTGAGTTGGACTCGAGATCTTAATGCGATTCAACTTTTCTCTCATGAATTTCTAGGAGTCGTTGAACTAAGTCTAAAACTATCAAAAAAGCATCTTCAGTCATTAATTAATCTAAATTATGCCATTAATCATTCAATTATGGGTGAAATGGGGGCATCGCTATATATGACAGGTATTTAAGGCTATCATAGGGGGGCAAATGAGGTGTCTACAACGGCGGGGGGAGAAATCGGAAACCGGCACGAGCACTTCGTTCGTGGGTAGAATAACTTGTCGGCACTGATGGTTCCCAAATAGGACTCCCGGTTAGAGAATTACGAATGAAACATGTGATTTTCCAAAACTTATGATTGAAAACGGCCTGCCGGGGCCTGGAATGGGAATCGGCCAAAGGAAAAAATGAAAACCGGAACGAGCACTTCCCTTGAGGGTAGAGTAACTTGTAGGAACTGATAGTTCGCAAATAGGACTCCCAATTAGAGAATTACGAGGGAAACATGGGATTTTCCAACACTTAGGCTCCAAAACGGCCCACCGGGGGTCCAGAAATAGGAAATGGCCCCTGAAAAATTTAAAACCGACACGATCACTTCCCTCGAGGGTGGAGTAACTTGTTGGAACTGACGGGTCACGAATAGGACTCCCGGTTTGAGAATTACGACTGAAACATGGGATTTTCCAACACTTAGGCTCGAAAACCGCCCGTCGGTGGCCTGGAACGGGAAACGGCCATGGGAGAAATCGGAGACCGGCACGAGCACTTCGTTCGTGGGTAGAGTAACTTGTAGGCACTGATTGTTCGCAAATAGGACTCCTGGTTAGAGAATTACAAGCGAAACATGTGATTTTCTAAAACTTAGGCTTGAAAACGGCCTGCCGGGGTCTGGAACAGGAATCGGCACAAGGACAATACGAAAACTGGCACGAGCACTTCCCTTGAGGGTAGAGTAACTTGTAGGAATCGACAGTTCGCAAATAGGACTCCCGATTAGAGAATTACGAGCGAAACATGGGATTTTCCAACACTTAGGCTCTAAAACTGCCCACCGGGTGTCCAGAAACAGGAAATGGCCCCCGGAAAAATCGAAAACCAGCACGATCACTTCCCTCGAGGGTAGAGTAACTTGTAGGAACTGAAGGTTCGCAAATAGGACTCCCGGTTAGAGAATTACGACTGAAACACGGGATTTTCCAACACTTTGGCTTGAAAAAGGCCCGTTGGGGGCCCTGGAACGGTAAACGGCTGCGGGAAAAAAAAAGCACGAGCACTTCACTCGTTTATAGGAACTGACGGTTCGCAAATAGGACTTTCGATTTGAGAATTACGAGCGAAACAAGAGATTTTCCAACGCTTCGGCTCGAAAACGGCCTGTCGGAGGTCCGGAATGGGAAACGGTCCCCGGAAATACTGAAAACCGGCACAACACTTCCCTCGAGGGTAGAGTAACTTGTTGGAACTGACGGGACGCAATTAGGACACCCGGTTAGAGAATTAAGACTGAAAGATGGGATTTTCCAACACTTACGGCTCAAAAACTACCCGCCGGGGGTCCGGAACGGGAAACGGGCACCGAACAAAATTGAAAACCGGCACGAGCACTTCACTCGTGGGAAGATTAAATTGTAGGCACTGACAGTTCGCAAATAGGACTCCCGATTAGAGAATTATGAGTGAAACATTGGGTTTTCCAACACTTGGGCTCCAAAATGGCCCACCGGGGGTCTGGAATGGGAAACGACACTCGGAAAAATAAAAAACTGGCACTAGCACTTCCCTCGAAGGTAGAGTAACTTGTAGGAACTGACGGTACGAAAATAGGACTCCCGGTTAGAGAATTACGACTGAAACATGGGATTTTCCAACACTTTGGCTTGAAAACGGCCCGTCGGGGGCCCAGAACGGTATACAGCTGCGGGAAAAATCGAAAACCAGCACAAGCACTTCGCTCGAGGGTAGAGTAACTTGTAGGAACTGGCTTTTCGTAAATAGGACTCCCGATTAGAAAATTACGAGCAAAACATGGGATTTTCCAACACTTAGGCTCCAGAACGGCCCGCCGGGGGTCCAGAAATAGAAAACGGCCCCCAGAAAAATCGAAAACCAACACGAGCACTTCCCTCGAGGGTAGAGTAACTTGTAGGAACTGACGGTTCGTAAATAGGACTCCCGGTTAGAGAATTACAACTGAAACATGAGATTTTCCAACACTTTGGCTCAAAAATGGCCCGCCAGAGGCCTGGAATGGGAAACGGCCAAGGTAAAATCGGAAACCGGCACGAGCACTTCCCTCGACGGTAAAGTAACTTGTAGGAAATGACGGTTCACAAATAGGACTCCCGGTTAGAGAATTACGACTGAAACATGGGAATTTCCAACACTTTGGCTCGAAAACGGCCCGCCGGCGGTCCGGAACGGAAAACTGCCCCTGGCAAGTTCAAAAACCATCACGAGCACTTCCCTCGAGGGTAGAATAACTTGTTAGAACTGACGGGTCACGAATAGGACTGCCTGTTAGAGAATTACGACTGAAACATGAGATTTTCAAACACTTATGCGCGAAAACAGCCCGTCGGTGGCCTGGAATGGGAAACGGCACTCGGAAAAATTGAAAAGCGGCACGAGCACTTCCCTCGAGGGTAGAGTAACTTGTCGGAATTGACGGTTCGCAAATAGCACTCCCATTTAGAGAATTACGACTGAAACATGGGATTTTCCAACCCTTTGGCTCGAAAACGGCACGTCGGGGGCTCGAAAACGGCAAACGGCTGTGGGAAAAATTGGAAACCAGCACAAGTACTTCGCTCGAGGGTAGAGTAATTTATAGGAACTGACTTTTCGTAAATAGGACTCCCGATTAGAGAATTATGAGCGAAACATGGGATTTTCCAACACTTAGGCTCCAAAATGGCCAGCCGGGGGTCCAGAAACGGAAAACGGCCCCAGGAAAAATCAAAAACAAGCACGAGCACTTGCCTCGAGGGTAGAGTAACTTGTAGGAACTGACTGTTCGCAATTAGGAAACTTGGTTAGAGAATTTCGCTGAAACATGAGATTCTCCAACTCTTTGGCTCAAAAACGGCTCGCCGGGGGCCTGGAACGGGAAACGGCCCTAGGTAAAATCGAAAACCGGCACGAGCACTTCCCTCGAGGGTAGAGTAACTTGTAGGAACAGATGGTTCGCAAGTAGGACTCTCGGTTAAAGAATTATGAGCGAAACATTGGATTTTCTAACACTTAGGCTCGAAAACGCCCCGCCGGGGGTCGGGAACAGGAAACTGCCCTTGGCAAGTTCGAAAACCATCACGGGCACTTGCCTCGAGGGTAGAGTAACTTGTTGGAACTGACGGGTCGTGAATAGGACTCCCGGTTAGAGAATTACGACTGAAACATGGGATTTTCCAACACTTAGGCTCGAAAACAGCCCGTCGGTGGCCTGGAACGGGAAACGGCCGTGGGAGAAATCGGAGACCGGCACGAGCACTTCGTTCATGGGTAGAGTAACTTGTAGGCACTGATTGTTCGCAAATAGGACTCCTGGTTAGAGAATTACGAGCGAAACATGTGATTTTCCAAAACTTAGGCTTGAAAACGGCCTACCGGGGTCTGGAACGGGTACGGCACAAGGACAATACGAAAACCGGCACGAGCACTTCCCTTGAGGGTAGAGTAACTTGTAGGAACCGAGAGTTCGTATATAGGACTCCCGATTAGAGAATTACAAGCGAAACATGGGATTTTCCAAAGCTTTGGCTCGAAAAAGGCCCATCAGGGGCCTGGAATGGTAAACGGCTGCGGGAACAATCGAAAACCAGCACGAGCACTTCACTCGAGGGTAGAGTAAGTTATAGAAACTGGCGGTCCACAAATAGGACTCTCGATTAGAGAATTACGAGTGAAACATTGCATTTTCCAACACTTATGCTTGAAAACGGCTCGCCAGGGGTCCGAAATGGGAAACGGCACTCGAAAAAATCGAAAAGCGGCACGAGCACTTCCCTCGAGGGTAGAGTAACTTGTAGGAACTGACGGTTTGCAAATAAAACTCCCGGTTAGAGAATTTCGACTGAAACATGGGATTTTCCAACACTTTGGCTCGAAAACGGCACGTCGGGGGCCCGGAACGGCAAACGGCTGTGAGAAAAATCGGAAACCAGCACAAGTACTTCGCTCGAGGGTAGAGTAATTTGTAGGAACTGACTTTTCGTAAATTGGACTCCCAATTAGAGAATTACGAGCGAAACATGGGATTTTCCAACACTTAGGCTCCAAAACGGCCCGTCGGGGGTCCAGAAATGGAAAACGGCCCCCGAAAAAATTGAAAACCAGCACGAGCACTTCCCTCGAGGGTAGAGTGACTTGTGAAAGACCAAGATCGAATCCTAGAGGGGGGGGGGGGGGTGAATAGGATGCAATTAAAAATTTAAGCCACTTTTAAACATTTTGATTTTTAGGTGACTTATGCTTTGATGATAGTAAGCTAGCTTCATACAAGAGAGAGTTATCTGAGTCAATCATACACATTCAAAAGACAAACACATCTTTTAATCAAGAACATACCCAATTAAGAGTTCAACAATCATGAAAAGGAAAGTAACCACAAATCACCATAACACAATCAAATATAGTGGTTCGGCCAAGATGCCTACATCCACTCCCGGTAACCTTACCGGATTTCACTAGTCAATTCAAGGTTTAGGATCACCTCTAACCTTACAACCACATCATTATGCTTTTCAAGGTTAAGCATGAACCTTTACAACACTATATGTGCTTTTCAAGGCTAAGCACCAACCATTACAACATTGATTTTTCTCTTAAGTGAAATGCCTATTTGTGCATGGGTAAGAGAACAAGTAAAACACAGTGGTTTGCCTCTAGATAGGCTGAATGGACAATGATAATGTTTATGACTAATGCATGAACTAGAAAATTCACTTTCTCTTTTTAAAAGGATGAAACTTCAATTAATGCAAAGGATGATGATCAAATGTAAGAGAAAGAGTTGCATTACTCAACACATGGTTTGTCAAAAGTTCAAACTTAAAACAATTAGTTTTGAAAGTTAATGTTCAAAAACACATGTGAATGAGGAGACTTATGTTGATTTCATAATGCAAATACTTTTCAAAGATCAAGGCATGTTATGAAAAGAAACAACATCTTTAGAAAAGGCCTAACACTTTGATCATGCTCAGGAAAACAAAGATTAAAGGTCTAAGCATGAAAAGAGATAGAGATTTAGAAAGCACACCCATTTTAAAGGTCCAAGATTGAAAGGTTGAAAATGCTTCCATGATCCCTTTTGAAAAGCTCTTGTAAAGTTCCTCTCCTTTGGGCTCAGATGATCTCAAAAATTCAGCAAACTTTCCCAAAGAGAAGGTCACTTTTTATAGAAAAAGTGTTCCCAACGGATAGCTATCGGCTCGCCGAGAACTTGGTGTCGGTCAGCCGATAGCCTAACGGTCATACGCAACGGCTATATTTTTGAAAAATTTGCTGACCAAGAAACACTTGTCGGTTTGACCGACAGCATCGGTCGACCGACCTTGGAACCGACTTAGGAACCGATAAAGCAAAAAGTCCAAAAATGAAGCTTTCTGATATTGGGACCGATGAACTCTCGGTCCAGAGTTTTAAGCACTATCGGTTGACCGATAGGAGCCGAGGATCTGACCGACAGAGAAGATCTAAAAGTTGAAGCTCTCTGGAACTGGAACCGACAGTCTATCGGCTGGGCTCGGTTCTAGTGTCGGCTGACCGATGAGAGCCGACAGAGGGACCGACAGAAAGTGGAAGCAGAAAACAAAAAGATCTGAAGATTTTTCCAAGTAAAAACAAAGCTTATGAAAGAAAGATATGCAAGAGAAACCTAAGAAGGAGAACATGAATGAGAGAGAGATCAAGATGAGACAATGAATGCATCCAATCAAATTGCAACAAAATAAACACTCTAACAATCTCCCCCTTTGCAATTTGATGGCAACTCTAAGCTTGACACTCTCTCATATGCCACGAACTCAACCACCAACTTCTTTGGACATTTAAGGAGCTTTGGATGCTTTGGGATTTTGGATATTCTGGAGCTTTGGATTTTCTTCTTGGGAGCAACTAGACAAAGCTTCTCCCCCTCAATTTGATAGACCTTGCTTCTACTCCCCCTCAAATTGAGACCGCTTTACATATCATTCTCTCCCCCTTTGACATCTAATTGCAAAGGAACTTGCCCATCTACAAGAGAACACAAACCTTGTCAGTAGCACCTGTTTATAAGAGTTAGAATACAGTGAAGATGTAATAACAGGTGATTAGACAACAAGATTTCAGATTTCAGGGCAAGGGCCAATGCCCAAATGATGTCTTAGTTTAATAAATCTTTCATTTCCAAGGGGTTTAGTAAACAGGTCAGCCAATTGAGAATCAGTTGGAACAAAAAGTAACTCAATAGAGCCTTGATCAGCATGATCACGCAAAAAGTGATAGCGAATGTCAATGTGTTTAGTGCGAGAATGCTGAACAGGATTTTTAGATATGCTAATGGCACTTGAGTTATCACACATGATAGGCATACAATGTTGTGGGACATTATAATCTAACAAGGTTTGTTTCATCCACAACAATTGAGCACAACAGCTACCTGCAGCTATGTATTCAGCTTCTGCAGTAGACAAGGATACTGAATTTTGCTTTTTGCTATGCCAAGCTACTAAGCAATTTCCTATGAAGTAGCAACATCCACTGGTGCTTTTCCTATCATCTATTGATCCCGCCCAATCAGCATCACTATATCCAATTAATTGTAAAGATGAGTCACAAGGATACCAGATGCCATAATGTGATGTCCCATTGATATATTTAAAGATACGTTTAACAGCTTTGAGATGGGATTCACGAGGATCCGATTGATATCGGGCACAGATTCCAACACTGAAAGAGAGATCAGGTCTACTAGCAGTAAGATAGAGAAGGCTTCCTATCATACTACGATAGAGTTTTTGGTCTACTTTGGTGCCTTTGAGGTCACTAGACAGTTTTGAAGTAGATCCCATGGGGTTGCTATTAGGCTTGGAGGTTTCTAGACCAAACTTCTTAACAATTTCTAAGGCAAATTTGGATTGGCTAAGAAAAATTCCTCGCTCGGTTTGGTTAACCTGAAGACCTAAGAAGAACTGCAGGGGACCGACTAGACTCATCTCAAAGGTGGAGCTCATTAACTCTGAGAATCCTTGAGCCAATTTGTCTGATGTGGATCCAAACACTATGTCATCAACATAGACTTGAGCTACAAGAATGTCTTGATCAATTTTCTTGATAAACAAGGTCTTATCAACTTTCCCACAATTAAAATCATTTTCAATCAGATGAGTTGTGAGCTTTTCATACCAAGCCCTTGGTGCTTGTTTTAATCCATAAAGAGCTTTCTTGAGTTTGTAGACATACTCTGGATGATGAGGGTCCTCAAAGCCTTCTGGTTGGGTAACATAAACATCCTCTTCAATTTCTCCATTCAGGAAGGCACTTTTGACATCCATCTGAAATAGTTTAATTCTCATGCTACTCGCATAACTCAATAGGATCCTTATAGACTCCAATCGGGCTACAGGAGCAAAGGTTTCTTCAAAATCAATTCCTTCTATTTGGGCATATCCTTTTGCTACTAGTCTTGCCTTGTTTCTCACAACATTACCAGATTCATCTGATTTGTTCTTGTAAATCCACTTAGTACCAATTGGATTTTTCTCTGTTGGTAATGGAACAAGATCCCAAACATTATTTTTCTTAAATTGATTCAATTCTTCAAGCATAGCTTCCATCCATTCTGATTTTGATTCAGCTTCTGAAAAATTCTTGGGCTCAATTTGAGAGACAAAAGAGTAATGTGCACATAAGTTATGAACTTGTCTCCGGGTCATGACCCCACTACTGATATCTCCAATAATATTCTCCAATGTATGATCTTTCATGAGTTTGGTTGGAACTGTAGCTTTGGATGGGATGATATCATTTTTGGCTTTAGGAGTTGGTTGATCAATAACATATTCAACTTCATCATCATCTTGAAGAGTTCTTCCAATTTGATTCATATCATCGATGACAACATGAGCTGACTCCATTATGGTCATAGTTCTATGATTAAACACTCTGTAAGCTTTGCTCCTTTCAGAATAGCCTAGGAAGATTCCTTCATCAGATTTAGGCTCGAATTTCTCCAACTGCTCCCTATCTCTTAGAATATAACATTTGCTTCCGAACACTTTCAAATACCCTAAATTAGGTTTTCTTTCAAAATAAAGCTCATACGGGGTCTTGTTGGTATTCTTGGTGAGATAGACTCTATTTATAATATAGCAGGCAGTGTTCACAGCTTCAGCCCATAGATTACGAGGAAGATTCTTTTCATTGAGCATGGTCCTAGCCATTTCTTGAATCACTCTATTTCTTCTTTCTGCTACTCCATTTTGTTGAGGAGTCTTAGGAGCTGAATATTGATGATTGATCCCATGATTTTCACAAAATTTGGCAAATTTTTCATTCTCAAATTCTCCTCCATGATCACTTCTGATCTTCTGAATTTTACAATCTTTTTCAACTTGTATCTTGTTGCAAATTCTTATGATATTGTCTACAGCATCTGATTTTGCATGGAGAAAAGCAATCCAACCAAAACGAGAATAATCGTCTACCATAACCAGAATAAATTTCTTTCCTCCAATACTTTGCACGGGTGCAGGTCCAATCAAGTCCATATGGATTAATTCTAGAGGACGAGACGACGATATATCCTTTAAACCTTTGAAACTCTTCTTTATTTGTTTACCCAGTTGGCATGCCTTACAGATTTCAGACTTTTCAGCAGACAACTTGGGAATTCCTTTCACAATCTCATTCTTGGACAGGATCTTCATCAATTTAAAGTTTATGTGACCCATCCTTTGGTGCCATAAGTAATTCTCTTGATTTCTGGTTATCAAGCACCTAGATTCATTGTCTTCACATTCTTCTATAATGTAGATATTCCCTTTTGTCCTTGACCCAGTAAGGATAACTTGGTTAGTTTTATCATTTACTACCTTGCATGAAAGCCTGTCAAAGACAACTTTGTTTCCCTTGTCACACAATTGGCTAATGCTAAGGAGATTATGCTTCAATCCTTCCACAAGAAATACATCATTCAGAGTTGGTATTTGATCTCCCTTCACACTTCCCTTGCCAATGATTTGAGCTTTACTATTGTCTCCAAAAGAGACATTTCCTCCATCATATTCCACTATAGAGCTGAATCTAGATCGGTCTCCTGTCATGTGTTTAGAACAACCACTATCTAAAAACCAAGTAGGATTTTCTTTTGCTTTTAAAGCGGTTTGCACTATGAGACTCTCAAGGTGTGTTTGTTTAACCATCCATCTAGACAGAGGAGATTTGTAGGGAATGGTCTTGGGGACAAATTTAAAAGATACTTTAGAGGGATTGTTGAGAGATAACCTATTTTTATAAGGGCAATTGGGAACCAAATGACCTCTATGATTGCAAAAATGACAAGTCCATCTAGTGGTAAAACTTCTCTCTACTATAGGTTTGCGGACACTCTTAGTAAGTATTTGAGAGCTGTCCTTCATGTTGCTAGGGGAGCCTTCAAAACCTACACCACTCTTGTCACCATAGATTTTATGCATGCCTAACATTTGATAAAACTTGTCATTTCCCAAGGTGAATTTTTCAACAATGAATTTTCCTTTGTTGAGTTTTAATTGTAAGGAGTTTGTTTCAAGTTGACTAGACTCAAGCTTGGATTGTAAGCTATGAATGTGATTTTGAGCAAGAGCTAGTTCTTCAGTTAGGGTGATGAATTTATGTTCCAAATTGACTTTGTCATTTATGGTTAGTTTCAATTCATCTTTTAGAACATTTACTTCATTGACCAGTTTTTTGGATTCTTCTTTTAACAATTTATTTTTCTTAATTAAGATCTCAGAATTTTCATATAGATCATTGTAAGCTTGTTGGATCTCAAATTCATCATCTTCTTCATGAGTTTCCTCTTCCCCTAATGTGTCATCTATTAATGTGTTATGATCATTTATCTCTTCAACAGAGGCAATAAGAAGCCAATTAGGAGGATTTTCATCTTCATCATTCTGGGATTCATTTTTGTCACTATCTTCATCTTCGTCATCCCAAGTTATGTTCAATGCTTTCTTTGCTTTCTTATCCCCTCTTTCAAATTCTTTAGGAGTGGAGCAATTTTGAGCAATATGTCCAAACCCCTTGCAATTATAACATTGCACATCCTTTTTGATAAAAGAACTTTTGGAACTTCTTGGAAATCTAGAGCTTTTGCTGCTTTCATCAGATTTTCTAATGTTTTTGTTGTTCTTAAAGAATTTCTTAAAGTTCTTGACAAGAAGAGCATTGTCATCATCACTATCATCTTCACTTTCATTTTCATTACTCTGAGAGGTAAAGGCAACTCCTTTCTTTTTATCTTTAACTTCAAAATCTAGTTCATATGTGAGAAGATTTCCTCTTAGTTCTTCAATTTTAATTTGATCCACATTTTTACTCTCAGTTATGGCAATAATCTTTGGTTTGAATCTTTTAGGAAGAGACCTTAAAATTTTTCTTACAATTTTAGATTCATCCATCTTTTCTCCTAGTCCTATGAGAGAGTTGACTAATTCCATAATCTTTGTGTAGAACTCATCAAAAGTTTCCTCTTCTAGCATTTTAATGTCTTCTAGCTTAGAGGTCAACATTTGAATTTTGGCTATCTTGACCTGATCTGTACCTTCATGGGTGGTCTCTAGGGTGTCCCACACTTCCTTAGCAGTATTGCAATTGACAACTCTATTGAATTCCTCTTGAGATAAGGCACAATATAAAGAGTTTTTTGCTTTAGCATTAAGATTAGCTCTATCCTTTTCCCCTTGAGTCCAAGCACTTTTAGGTTTGAGAGTTAAGGATATAATATTGCCTTCAGAATCCTTTTCTGTGGCAGTGGGTAGATGATAGCCTTCTTCAATGATGTTCCACACATCTAAACTTTGGGATTCCAGGAACACTTGCATCCTTATTTTCCAATACCTATAATGTGTTCCATTAAACAGAGGTGGTCTATTGGTGGCATTGCCCTCACCCAGATGAGATTGCATAGTGGCAACAAAAGAAACACACTCACTAGGATTCAACTCTAGGCTGTAAGACCTAACACCAGAGCAACTTGGCTCTGATACCAATTGAAAGACCAAGATCGAATCCTAGAGGGGGGGGGGGGTGAATAGGATGCAATTAAAAATTTAAGCCACTTTTAAACATTTTGATTTTTAGGTGACTTATGCTTTGATGATAGTAAGCTAGCTTCATACAAGAGAGAGTTATCTGAGTCAATCATACACATTCAAAAGACAAACACATCTTTTAATCAAGCACATACCCAATTAAGAGTTCAACAATCATGAAAAGGAAAGTAACCACAAATCACCATAACACAATCAAATATAGTGGTTCGGCCAAGATGCCTACATCCACTCCCGGTAACCTTACCGGATTTCACTAGTCAATTCAAGGTTTAGGATCACCTCTAACCTTACAACCACATCATTATGCTTTTCAAGGTTAAGCATGAACCTTTACAACACTATATGTGCTTTTCAAGGCTAAGCACCAACCATTACAACATTGATTTTTCTCTTAAGTGAAATGCCTATTTGTGCATGGGTAAGAGAACAAGTAAAACACAGTGGTTTGCCTCTAGATAGGCTGAATGGACAATGATAATGTTTATGACTAATGCATGAACTAGAAAATTCACTTTCTCTTTTTAAAAGGATGAAACTTCAATTAATGCAAAGGATGATGATCAAATGTAAGAGAAAGAGTTGCATTACTCAACACATGGTTTGTCAAAAGTTCAAACTTAAAACAATTAGTTTTGAAAGTTAATGTTCAAAAACACATGTGAATGAGGAGACTTATGTTGATTTCATAATGCAAATACTTTTCAAAGATCAAGGCATGTTATGAAAAGAAACAACATCTTTAGAAAAGGCCTAACACTTTGATCATGCTCAGGAAAACAAAGATTAAAGGTCTAAGCATGAAAAGAGATAGAGATTTAGAAAGCACACCCATTTTAAAGGTCCAAGATTGAAAGGTTGAAAATGCTTCCATGATCCCTTTTGAAAAGCTCTTGTAAAGTTCCTCTCCTTTGGGCTCAGATGATCTCAAAAATTCAGCAAACTTTCCCAAAGAGAAGGTCACTTTTTATAGAAAAAGTGTTCCCAACGGATAGCTATCGGCTCGCCGAGAACTTGGTGTCGGTCAGCCGATAGCCTAACGGTCATACGCAACGGCTATATTTTTGAAAAATCTGCTGACCAAGAAACACTTGTCGGTTTGACCGACAGCATCGGTCGACCGACCTTGGAACCGACTTAGGAACCGATAAAGCAAAAAGTCCAAAAATGAAGCTTTCTGATATTGGGACCGATGAACTCTCGGTCCAGATTTTTAAGCACTATCGGTTGACCGATAGGAGCCGAGGATCTGACCGACAGAGAAGATCTAAAAGTTGAAGCTCTCTGGAACTGGAACCGACAGTCTATCGGCTGGGCTCGGTTCTAGTGTCGGCTGACCGATGAGAGCCGACAGAGGGACCGACAGAAAGTGGAAGCAGAAAACAAAAAGATCTGAAGATTTTTCCAAGTAAAAACAAAGTTTATGAAAGAAAGATATGCAAGAGAAACCTAAGAAGGAGAACATGAATGAGAGAGAGATCAAGATGAGACAATGAATGCATCCAATCAAATTGCAACAAAATAAACACTCTAACAACTTGTAGGAACTGACTGTTCGCAAATAGGACTCCCGGTTAGAGAATTACGCTGAAACATGATATTTTCCAATACTTTGGCTCGAAAACGGCCCGCCGGGGGCCTGGAACGGGAAACGTCCCAAGGTAAAATCGGAAACCAGGCACGAGCACTTCCCTCGAGGGTAGAGTAACTTGTAGGAATAGATGGTTCGCAAGTAGGACTCTCGGTTAAAGAATTACGAGCGAAACATTGGATTTTCCAACACTTAGGCTCGAAAACGCCCCGCCGGGGGTCCGGAACGGGAAACTGCCCTTGGCAAGTTCGAAAACTGTCACGGGCACTTCCCTCGAGGGTCGAGTAACTTGTTGGAACCGACGGGTCACGAATAGGACTCCCGGTTAGAGAATTACGCCTGAAACATGGGATTTTCCAACACTTAGGCACGAAAACAGCCCGTCGGTGGCCTGGAACGGGAAATGGCCGCGGGAGAAATCGGAGACCGGCACGAGCACTTCGTTCATGGGTAGAGTAACTTGTAGGCACTGATTGTTCGCAAATAGGACTCCTGGTTAGAGAATTACGAGCGAAACATGTGATTTTCCAAAACTTAGGCTTGAAAACGGCCTACCGGGGTCTGGAACGGGTATCGGCATAAGGACAATACGAAAACCGGCATGAGCACTTCCCTTGAGGGTAGAGTAACTTGTAGGAACCGAGAGTTCAGAAATAGGACTCCCGATTTGAGAATTACAAGCGAAACATGGGATTTTCCAAAACTTTGGCTCGAAAAAGGCCCGTCAGGGGCCTTGAATGGTAAACGGCTGCGGGAACAATCGAAAACCAGCACGAGCACTTCGCTCGAGGGTAGAGTAAGTTATAGAAACTGGCGGTCCGCAAATCGGACTCTCGGTTAGAGAATTACGAGTGAAACATTGCATTTTCCAACACTTATGCTTGAAAACGGCTCGCCAGGGGTCCGGAACGGGAAACGGTACTCGAAAAAATCGAAAAGCGGCACGAGCACTTCCCTCGAGGGTAGAGTAACTTGTAGGAACTGACTGTTTGCAAATAAAACTCCCGGTTAGAGAATTTCGACTGAAACATGGGATTTTCCAACACTTTGGCTCGAAAACGGCACGTCGGGGGCCCGGAACGGCAAACGGCTGCGAGAAAAATTGGAAACCAGCACAAGTACTTTGCTCGAGGGTAGAGTAATTAGTAGGAACTGACTTTTCATAAATAGGACTCCCGATTAGAGAATTACGAGTGAAACATGGGATTTTCCAACACTTAGGCTCCAAAACGGCCAGCCGGGGTTCCAGAAACGGAAAACGGCCCCCGAAAAAATTGAAAACCAGCACGACACTTCCCTCGAGGGAAGAGTAACTTGTAGGAACTGACTGTTCGTAAATAGGACTCCCGGTTAGAGAATTACACTGAAACATGAGATTTTCCAACACTTTGGCTCGAAAACGGCCCGCCGGGGGCCTGGAATGGGAAACGTCCCAAGGTAAAATCGGAAACCGGCACGAGCACTTCCCTCGAGGGTAGAGTAACTTGTAGGAATAGATGGTTCGCAAGTAGGACTCTCGGTTAAAGAATTACGAGCGAAACATTGGATTTTCCAACACTTAGGCTCGAAAACGCCCCGCCGGGGGTTCGGAACGGGAAACTGCCCTTGGCAAGTTCGAAAACCGTCACGGGCACTTCCCTCGAGGGTAGACTAACTTGTTGGAACTGACGGGTCACGAATTGGACTCCCGGTTAGAGAATTACGACTGAAACATGGGATTTTCCAACACTTAGGCTCGAAAACAGCCCGTTGGTGGCCTGGAACGGGAAACGGCCACGGGAGAAATCGGAGACCGGCACGAGCACTTCGTTCGTGGGTAGAGTTTCTTGTAGGCACTGATTGTTAGCAAATAGGACTCCTGGTTAGAGAATTACGAACGAAACATGTGATTTTCCAAAACTTAGGCTTGAGAACGGCCTGCCGGGGTATGGAATGGGAATCGGCACAAGGATAATACGAAAACCGGCACGAGCACTTCCCTTGAGGGTAGAGTAACTTGTAGGAATCGACAGTTCACAAATAAGACTCCCGATTAGAGAATTACGATCAAAACACGGGATTTTCCAACACTTAGGCTCTAAAACTGCCCACCGGGTGTCCAGAAATAGAAAATGGCCCCCGAAAAAATCGAAAACCGGCACGATCACTTCCTTCGAGGGTAGAGTAACTTGTAGGAACTGAAGGTTCGCAAATAGGACTCCCGGTTAGAGAAATACGACTGAAACATGGCATTTTCCAACACTTTGGCTTGAAAAAGGCCCGTCAGGGGCCCTGGAAGAGTAAACGGCTACAGGAAAAATAAAAAAAAGCGCGAGCACTTCACTCGTTTATAGGAACTGACGGTTCGCAAATAAGACTTTTGGTTTGAGAATTACGAAAGAAACATGAGATTTTCCAACACTTTGGCTCGAAAACGGCCCGCCGGAGATCCGGAACGGGAAACGGTCCCCTGAAATACTGAAAACCAGCACGAGCACTTCCCTCGAGGGTAGAGTAACTTGTTGGAATGGACGGGTCGCGAATAGGACACCCGGTTAGAGAATTAAGACTGAAAGATTGGATTTTCCAACACTTACGGCTCGAAAACTGCCTGCCGGGGGTCCGAAACGGGAAACGGCCACCGGACAAAAATGAAAACCGGCACGAGCACTTAACTCGTGGGTAGAGTAACTTGTAGGCACTGACGGTTCGCAAATAGGACTCCCGATTAGAGAATTACGAGTGAAACATTGGGTTTTCCAACACTTGGGCTCCAAAACGGCCCATAAGGGGTCTGGAATGGGAAACGACATCCGGAAAAATCAAAAACCGGCACAAGCACTTCCCTCGAAGGTAGAGTAACTTGTAGGAACTGACGGTACGAAAATAGGACTCCCGGTTAGATAATTACGACTGAAACATGGGATTTTCCAACACTTAGGCTCGAAAACGGCCCGTCGGGGGCCCAGAACGGCAAACGGCTGCGAGAAAAATCGGAAACCAGCACAAGTACTTCGCTCAATAGTAGAGTAATTTGTAGGAACTGGCTTTTCGTAAATAGGACTCCTGATTAGAGAATTACGAGCGAAACATGGGATTTTCGAACACTTAGGCTCCAAACGGCCCGCCGGGGGTCCAGAAATGGAAAACGACCCCCGAAAAAATTGAAAACCAGCACGAGCACTTCCCTCGAGGGTTGAGTAACTTATAGGAACCGACTGTTCGCAAATAGGACACTCGGTTAGAGAATTACGCTGAAACATGAGATTTTCCAACACTTTGGCTCGAAAACGGCCCGCCGGGGGACTGGAACGGGAAACGGCCCAAGGTAAAATCGGAAATCGGAACGAGCACTTCCCTCGAGGGTAGAGTAACTTGTAGGAACAGATGGTTCGCAAGTAGGACTCCCGGTTAAAGAATTACGAGCGAAACTTTGGATTTTCCAACACTTGGGCTCCAAAACGTCGGGGGTCCGGAACGGGAAACTGCCCATGGCAAGTTCGAAAACCATCATGAGCACTTCCCTCGAGGGTAGAGTAACTTGTTGGAACTG
Organism: Litsea cubeba; assembly: GCA_012931725.1. Classification (NCBI taxonomy): domain Eukaryota; kingdom Viridiplantae; phylum Streptophyta; class Magnoliopsida; order Laurales; family Lauraceae; genus Litsea; species Litsea cubeba. The sequence goes on along the minus strand of CM022955.1, from coordinate 35,658,542 downwards.
ACGGGTCACGAATAGGACTCCCGGTTAGAGAATTATGACTGAAACATGTTATTTTCCAACACTTATGCTCGAAAACAGCCCGTCGGTGGGGGGAGAAATCGGAAACGGCGGGGGGAGAAATCAGAAACCGGCACGAGCACTTCACTCGTGGGTAGAATAACTTGTCGGCACTGATGGTTCACAATTAGGACTCCCGGTTAGAGAATTACGAGCGAAACATGTGATTTTCCAAAACTTATGATTGAAAACGGCCTGCCGGGGTCTGGAACGGGAATCGGCCCAAGGAAAAAATGAAAACCGGAACGAGCACATCCCTTGAGGGTAGAGTAACTTGTAGGAACTGACAGTTCACAAATAAGACTCCCAATTAGAGAATTACGAGTGAAACATGGGATTTTCCAACACTTAGGCTCCAAAACGGCCCACCGGGGGTCCAGAAACAGGAAATGGCCCCTGGAAAAATTTAAAACCGACACGATCACTTCCCTCGAGGGTGGAGTAACTTGTTGGAACTGACGGGTCACGAATAGGACTCCCGGTTAGAGAATTACGACTGAAACATGGGATTTTCCAACACTTAGGCTCGAAAACCGCCCGTTGGTGGCCTGGAATGGGAAACGGCCGCGGGAGAAATCGGAGACCGGCACGAGCACTTCGTTCGTGGGTAGAGTAACTTTTAGGCACTGATTGTTCGCAAATAGGACTCCTGGTTAGAGAATTACGAGCGAAACTTGTGATTTTCCAAAACTTAGGCTTGAAAATGGCCTGCCGGGGTCTGGAACGGGAATCGGGACAAGGACAATACGAAAACTGGCACGAGCACTTCCCTTGAGGGTAGAGTAACTTGTAGGAATCGACAGTTTGCAAATAGGACTCCCGATTAGAGAATTACGAGCGAAACATGGGATTTTCCAACACTTAGGCTCTAAAACTGCCCACTTAGGCTCTAAAACTGCCCACCGGGTGTCCAGAAACAGGAAATGGCCCCCGAAAAAATCGAAAACCGGCACGATCACTTCCCTCGAGGGTAGAGTAACTTGTAGGACTGAAGGTTCACAAATAGGACTCCTGGTTAGAGAATTACGACTGAAACGTGGGATTTTCCAACACTTTGGCTTGAAAAAGGCCCGTCGGGGGCCCTGGAATGGTAAATGGCTGCGGGAAAAATAAAAAAAAGCACGAGCACTTCACTCGTTTATAGGAACTGACGGTTCGCAAATAGGACTTTCGATTTGAGAATTACGAGAGAAATAAGAGATTTTCCAACACTTCGGCTCGAAAACGGCCTGTCGGAGGTCCGGAACGGGAAACGGTCCCCGGAAATACTGAAAACCGGCACAGCACTTCCCTCAAGGGTAGAGTAACTTGTTGGAACTGACGGGTCGCGAATAGGACACCCGGTTAGAGAATTAGGACTGAAAGATGGGATTTTCCAACACTTACGGCTCGAAAACTGCCCGCCGGGGGTCCGGAACGGGAAACGGCCACCGAACAAAAATTAAAACCGGCACGAGAACTTCTCTCGTGGGTAGAGTAACTTGTAGGCACTGACGTTCGCAAATAAGACTTCTGATTACAGAATTACGGGTGAAAAATTGGGTTTTCCAACACTTAGGCACCAAAACGGCCCACCGGGGGTCCGGAATGGCAAACGACATCCGGAAAAAACAAAATCCAGCACGAGCACTTCCCTCCAAGGTAGAGTAACTTGTAGGAACTGACGGTACGGAAATCGGACTCCCGGTTAGAGAATTACGACTGAGACATGGGATTTTCCAACACTTTGGCTTGAAAACGGCCCGTCGGGGGCCCAGAACGGTATACAGCTGCGGGAAAAATTGAAAACCAGCACAGGCACTTCGCTCGAGGGTAGAGTAACTTGTAGGAACTGGCTTTTTGTAAATAGGACTCCTGATTAGAGAATTACGAGCAAAACGTGGGATTTTCCAACACTTAGGCTCCAGAACGGCCCGTCGGGTGTCCAGAAATGGAAAACGGTCCCCGAAAAAATCGAAAACCAACACGAGCACTTCCCTCGAGGGTAGAGTAACTTGTAGGAACTGACGGTTCCTAAATAGGACTCCCGATTAGAGAATTACAACTAAAACATGAGATTTTCCGACACTTTGGCTCGAAAATGGCCCGCCAAAGGCCTGGAATGGGAAACGGCCAAGGCAAAATCGGAAACTGGCATGAGCAGTTCCCTCGAAGGTAAAGTAACTTATAGGAACTGACGGTTCGCAAATAGGACTCCCAGTTAGAGAATTACGACTGAAACATGGAAATTTCCAACACTTTGGCTCGAAAACGGCCCGCCGGGGGTCTGGAACAGAAAACTGCCCCTGGCAAGTTCAAAAACCATCACGAGCACTTCCCTCGAGGGTAGAGTAACTTGTTGGAACTGACAGGTCACGAATAGGACTGCCTGTTAGAGAATTACGACTGAAACATGAGATTTTCAAACACTTATGCTCGAAAACAGCCCGTCGGTGGCTTGGAATGGGAAACGGCACTCGGAAAAATCGAAAAGCGGCACGAGCACTTCCCTCGAGGGTAGAGTAACTTGTAGGAACTGACGGTTCGCAAATAGCACTCCCGGTTAGAGAATTACGACTGAAACATGGGATTTTCCAACACTTTGGCTCGAAAACGGCACGTCGGGGGCTCGAAAACGGCAAACGGCTGTGGGAAAAATCGGAAACAAGCACAAGTACTTCGCTTGAGGGTAGAGTAATTTGTAGGAACTGGCTTTTCGTAAATTGGACTCCCGATTAGAGAATTACGAACGAAACTTGGGATTTTCCAACACTTAGGCTCCAAAACGGCCGCAGGAAAAATCGAAAACGAGCACGAGCACTTGCCACGAGGGTAGAGTAACTTGTAGGAATTGACTGTTCGCAAATAGGACTCTTGGTTAGAGAATTATGCTGAAACATGAGATTTTCCAACTCTTTGGCTCGAAAACGGCCCGCCGTGGTCCTGGAACGGGAAACGGCCCAAGGTAAAATCGGAAACCGGCACGAGCACTTCCCTCGAGGGTAGAGTAACATGTAGGAACAGATGGTTCACAAGTAGGACTCTCGGTTAAAGAATTACGAGCGAAACATTGGATTTTCCAACACTTAGGCTCGAAAATGCCCCGCCGGGGGTCCGGAACAGGAAACTGCCCTTGGCAAGTTCGAAAACGGTCACGGGCACTTCCCTCGAGGGTCGAGTGACTTGTTGGAACCGACGGGTCACGAATAGGACTCCCGGTTTGAGAATTACGCCTGAAACATGGGATTTTCCAACACTTATGCTCGAAAACCGCCCGTCGGTGGCCTGGAACGGGAAACGGCCACGGGAGAAATCGGAGACCGGCACGAGCACTTCGTTCGTGGGTAGAGTAACTTGCAGGCACTGATTGTTCGCAAATAGGACTCCTGGTTAGAGAATTACAAGCGAAACATGTGATTTTCCAAAACTTAGGCTTGAAAACGGCCTGCCGGGGTCTGGAACAGGAATCGGCACAAGGACAATACGAAAACTGGCACGAGCACTTCCCTTGAGGGTAGAGTAACTTGTAGGAATCGACAGTTCGTAAATAGGACTCCCGATTAGAGAATTACGAGCGAAACATGGGATTTTCCAACACTTAGGCTCTAAAACTGCCCACCGGGTGTCCAGAAACAGGAAATGGCCCCCGAAAAAATCGAAAACCGGCACGAGCACTTCCCTCGAGGGTAGAGTAATTTGTTGGGACTGACGGGTCGCAAATAGGACTCCCGATTAGAGAATTACTTGTGAAACATTGGGTTTTCCAACACTTGGGCTCCAAAACGGCCCACCGGGGGTCCGGAACGGGAAACGACATCTGGAAATTTCAAAAACCGGCATGAGCACTTCCCTCGAAGGTAGAGCAACTTGTAGGAACTAGCGGTACGGAAATAGGACTCCCGGTTAGAGAATTATGATTGAAACATGGGATTTTCCAACACTTTGGCTCGAAAACGGCTCGTCGGGGGCCTAGAACGGTATACAGCTACGGGAAAAATTGGAAACCAGCACAAGTACTTCGCTCGAGGGTAGAGTAACTTGTAGCAACTGGCTTTTCGTAAATAGGACTCCCGATTAGAGAATTACGAGCAAAACATGGGATTTTCCAACACTTAGGCTCCAAAACGGCCCGCCGGGGGTCCAGAAACGAAAAACGGCCCCCGGAAAAATCGAAAACCAACACGAGCACTTCCCTCGAGGGTAGTGTAACTTGTAGAAACTGACGGTTCGCAAATAGGACTCCCGGTTAGAGAATTACAACTGAAACATGAGATTTTCCAACACTTTGGCTAAAAAATGGCCCGCCGAGGCCTGGAATGGGAAACGGCCAAGGTAAAATCGGAAACCGGCACGAGCACTTCCCTCGAAGGTAAAGCAACTTGTAGGAACTGACGGTTCGCAAATAGGACTCCCGGTTAGAGAATTACGACTGAAACATGGGAATTTCCAATACTTTGGCTCGAAAACGGCCCGCCGGGGGTCCGGAACGGAAAACTGCCCCTGGCAAGTTCAAAAACCATCACGAGCACTTCCCTCGAGGGTAGAGTAATTTGTTGGAACTGACGGGTCACGAATAGGACTGCCGGTTAGAGAATTACGACTGAAACATGAGATTTTCCAACACTTATGCTCGAAAACAGCCCGTCGGTGGCCTGGAGCGGGAAACGACGGGGGTAGAACTCGAAAACCGGCACAAGCACTTCGTTCGTGCGTAGGGTAACTTGTAGGCACTGATGGTTCGCAAATAGGACTCTCGGTTAGAGAATTACGATTGAAACATGGGATTTTGCAACACTTTGGCTCGAAAACGGCCCATCCGGGGCCCGGAACGGCAAACGACAGCGGGAAAAATAGGAAACCAGCACAAGTACTTCGCTCGAGGGTAAAGTAATTTGTAGGAACTGACTTTTCGTAAATAGGACTCCCGATTAGAGAATTACGAGCAAAACATTGGATTTTCCAACACTTAGGCTCCAAAACGGCCCGCCGGGGGTCTAGAAATGGAAAACGGCCCCAGGAAAAATCGAAAACCAGCACGACCACTTCCCTCGAGGGTAGAGTTACTTGTAGGAACTGACTGTTCGCAAATAGGACTCTCGGTTAGAGAGTTACGCTGAAACGTGAGATTTTCCAACACTTTGGCTCGAAAATGGCCCGCCGGGGGCCTGGAACGGGAAACGGCCCAAGGTAAAATCGGAAACCGGCACGAGCACTTCCCTCGAGGGTAGAGTAACTTGTAGGAACAGATGGGTCGCAAGTAGGACTCTCTGTTAAAGAATTACGAGCGAAACATTGGATTTTCTAACACTTAGGCTCGAAAACGCCCCACTGGGGGTCCGGAACGGGAAACTTCCCTTGGCAAGTTTGAAAAACATCACGGGCACTTCCCTCGAGGGTAGAGTAAGTTGTTGGAACTGACGGGTCACGAATAGGACTCCCGGTTAGAGAATTACGACTGAAACATGGCATTTTCCAACACTTTGGCTCAAAAACAGCCCGTCGGTGGCCTGGAACGGGAAACGGCCGCGGGAGAAATCAGAGACCGGCACGAGCACTTCGTTCGTGGGTAGAGTAACTTGTAGGCACTGATTGTTCGCAAATAGGACTCCTGGTTAGAGAATTACGAGCGAAACATGTGATTTTCTAAAACTTAGGCTTGAAAATGGCCTGCCGAGGTATGGAACGGGAATCGGCACAAGGACAATACGAAAACCGGCGCGAGCACTTCCCTTGAGGGTAGTGTAACTTGTAGGAATCGACAGTTCGCAAATAAGACTCCCGATTAGAGAATTACGAGCGAAACACGACATTTTCCAACACTTAGGCTCTAAAACTGCCCACCGGGTGTCCAGAAATAGAAAATGAACCCGGAAAAATCGAAAACCGGCACGATCTCTTCCCTCGAGGGTAGAGTAACTTGTAGGAATCGACAGTTCGCAAATAGGACTCCCGATTAGAGAATTACGAGCGAAACATGGGATTTTCCAACACTTAGGATCTAAAACTGCCCACCGGGTGTCCAGAAACAGGAAATGGCCCCCGAAAAAATCGAAAACCAGCACGATCACTTCCCTCGAGGGTAGAGTAACTTGTAGGAACTGAAGGTTAGCAAATAGGACTCCCGGTTAGAGAATTACGAGCGAAACATGGGATTTTCCAACACTTAGGCTCTAAAACTGCCCACCGGGTGTCCAGAAACAGGAAATGGCCCCCAGAAAAATCGAAAACCGGCACGATCACTTCCCTCGAGGGTAGAGTAACTTGTAGGAACTGAAGGTTACCAAATAGGACTCCCGGTTAGAGAATTACGACCGAAACATGGGATTTTCCAACACTTTGGCTAGAAAAAGGCCCGTCGGGGGCCCTGGAACGGTAAACGGCCGTGGGAAAAATCGAAAAAAAGCACGAGCACTTCACTCGTTTATAGGAACTGACGGTTCGCAAATAGGACTTTCGATTTGAGAATTACGAGCGAAACATGAGATTCTCCAACACTTTGGCTCGAAAACGGCCCGTCGGAGGTCTGGAATGGGAAATGGTCTCCGGAAATACTGAAAACCGGCACGAGCACTTCCCTCGAGGGTAGAGTAACTTGTTGGAACTGACGGGTCGCAAATAGGACTCCCGATTAGAGAATTACTAGTGAAACATTGGGTTTTCTAACACTTGGGCTCCAAAACGCCCACCGGGGGTCCGGAACGGGAAACGACATCCGGAAATATCAAAAATCGGCACGAGCAATTCCCTCGAATGTAGAGTAACTTGTAGGAACTGACGGTACGGAAATAGGACTCCTGGTTAGAGAATTAGGATTGAAACATGGGATTTTCCAACACTTTGGCTCGAAAACGGCCCGTCGGGGGCCCAGAACGGTATACAGCTGTGGGAAAAATTGGAAACCAGCGCAAGTACTTCGCTCGAGGGTAGAGTAACTTGTAGGAACTGGCTTTTCGTAAATAGGACTCCCGATTAGAGAATTACGAGCAAAACATGGGATTTTCCAACACTTAGGCTCCAAAATGGCCCGCCGGGGGTCTAGAAATGGAAAACGGCCCCAGGAAAAATCGAAAACCAGCATAAGGACTTCCCTCGAGGGTAGAGTAACTTGTAGGAACTGACGGTTCGCAAATAGGACTCTCGGTTAGAGAACTACGACTGAAACATGAGATTTTCCAACACTTTGGCTCAAAAATGGCCCGCCGGGGGCTTGGAACGAGAAACGGCCCAAGGTAAAATCGGAAACCAGCACGAGCACTTCCCTCGAGGGTAGAGTAACTTGTAGGAACAGATGGGTCGCAAGTAGGACTCTCGGTTAAAGAATTACGAGCGAAACATTGGATTTTCTAACACTTAGGCTCGAAAACGCCCCACTGGGGGTCCGGAACGGGAAACTTCCCTTGGCAAGTTTGAAAAACATCACGGGCACTTCCCTCGAGGGTAGAGTAAGTTGTTGGAACTGACGGGTCACGAATAGGACTCCCGGTTAGAGAATTACGACTGAAACATGGCATTTTCCAACACTTAGGCTCGAAAATAGCCCGTCGGTGGCCTGGAACGGGAAACGGCCGCGGGAGAAATCGGAGACCGGCACGAGCACTTCGTTCGTGGGTAGAGTAACTTGTAGGCACTGATTGTTCGCAAATAGGACTCCTGGTTAGAGAATTACGAGCGAAACATGTGATTTTCCAAAACTTAGGCTTGAAAACGGCCTTTCGGGGTATGGAACGGGAATCGGCACAAGGACAATACGAAAACCGGCACGAGCACTTCCCTTGAGGGTAGAGTAACTTGTAGGAATCGACAGTTCGCAAATAAGACTCCCGATTAGAGAATTACGCGAAACACGGGATTTCCCAACACTTAGGCACTAAAACTGCCCACCGGGTGTCCAGAAACAGGAAATGGCCCCCGGAAAAATCGAAAACCGGCACGATCACTTCCCTCGAGGGTAGAGTAACTTGTAGGAACTGAAGGTTCGCAAATAGGACTCCTGGTTAGAGAAATACGACTGAAACATGGGATTTTCCAACACTTTGGCTTGAGAAAGGCCTGTCGGGGGCCCTGGATTGGTAAACGGCTACAGGAAAAATTGAAAAAAAGCATGAGCACTTCACTCATTTCTAACACTTTGGCTCGAAAACGGCCCGCCGGAGGTCCGGAACGGGAAACGGTCCCCTGAAATACTGAAAACCGGCATGAGCACTTCCCTCGAGGGTAGAGTAACTTGTTGGAACTGACGGGTCGCAAATAGGACACCCGGTTAGAGAATCAAGACTGAAAGATGGGATTTTCCAACACTTACGGCTCGAAAACTGCCCGCCGGGGGTCCGGAACTAGAAACGGCCACCAGACAAAAATGAAAACCGGCACGAGCACTTCACTCGTGGGTGGAGGAACTTGTAGGCACTGACGGTTCGCAAATAGGACTCCCGATTAGAGAACTACGAGTGAAACATTGGGTTTTCCAACACTTGGGCTGCAAAACGGCCCACCGGGGGTCCGGAACGGGAAACGACGTCCGAAAAAATCATAACCCGGCACGAGCACTTCCCTCGAAGGTAGAGTAACTTGTAGGAACTGACGGTACGAAAATAGGACTCCCGGTTAGAGAATTACGACTGAAACATGGGATTTTCCAACACTTTGGCTCGAAAACGGCCCGTCGGGGGCCCAGAACGGTATACAGCTGTGGGAAAAATTGGAAACCAGCGCAAGTACTTCGCTCGAGGGTAGAGTAACTTGTAGGAACTGGCTTTTCGTAAATAGGACTCCCGATTAGAGAATTACGAGCAAAACATGGGATTTTCCAACACTTAGGCTCCAAAACGGCCTGCCGGGGGTCCAGAAATGGAAAACGGCCCCTGGAAAAATTGAAAACCAGCACGAGCACTTCCCTCGTGGGTAGAGTACCTTGTAGGAACTGACGGTTCGCAAGTAGGACTCCCGGTTAGAGAATTACAACTGAAACATGAGATTTTCCAACACTTTGGCTCAAAAATGGCCCGCCGATGGCCTGGAATGGGAAACGGCCAAGGTAAAATCAGAAACTGGCATGAGCACTTCCCTCGAAGTTAAAATAACTTGTAGGAACTGACGGTCCGCAAATAGGACTCCCGGTTAGAGAATTATGACTGAAACATGGGATTTTCCAACACTTTGGCTCGAAAACGGCCCGCCAGGGGTCCGGAATGGGAAACTGCCCCTGACCAGTTCGAAAACCATCACGAGCACTTCTCTCGAGGGTAGAGTAACTTGTTGGAACTGACGGGTCACGAATAGGACTCCCGGTTAGAGAATTACGACTGAAACATGATATTTTCCAATACTTATGCTCGAAAACAGCCTGTCGGTGGCCTAGAACGGAAAACGGCAGGGGGAGAAATCGGAAACTGGCACGAGCACTTCGTTCGTGGGTAGAGTAACTTGTAAGCACTGATGTTCGCAAATAGGACTCCCGGTTAGAGAATTACGAACGAAACATGTGATTTTCCAAAACTTAGGATTGAAAACGGCCTGCCGAGGTCTGGAACGGGAATCGGCCCCAGGAAAAAATGAAAACCGGCACGAGCACTTCCCTTGAGGGTAGAGTAACTTATAGGAAATGATAGTTTGGAAATAGGATTCCCAATTAGAGAATTACGAGCGAAACATGGGATTTTCCAACACTTTGGCTCCAAAACGGCCCACCGGGGGTCCAGAAATAGGAAATGGCCCCTGGAAAAATTGAAAACCGGCACGATCACTTCCCTTGAGGGTGGAGTAACTTGTAGGAACTGAAGGTTCGCAAATAGGACTCCCGGTTAGAGAGTTACGACTGAAACATGAGATTTTCCAACACTTTGGCTCGAAAAAGGCCCGTCGGGGTCCTGGAACAGTAAACGGCTACGGGAAAAATCGAAAACCAGCACGAGCACATCGCTCGAGGGTAGAGTAAGTTATAGAAACTGGCGGTTCGCAAATTAGACTCTCGATTAGAGAATTACGAGTGAAACATTGCATTTTCCAACACTTGGGCTTGAAAACGGCTCGCCAGGGGTCCGGAACGGGAAACGGCACTCGAAAAAATCGAAAAGCGGCACGAGCACTTGTTAAGTAGTTGTTTGTGCAGTTTCCTATTACCAATTGGTTTTGGGATTACTGGCTAGCAACTTTGACATGGTATCAGAGCCTGAGGTCTCGAGTTCGAAACCATGCAGGGCAGAAATGCCCCATGCCGCATTGTGTGTTTGTGCGGGCGCAGAATGCGCGGGGCAAAAAGGCCCCATGCCACGTTATAGTCTTGTGCGGGCGTGTGCTTCGGATCCGGGCGGTGTCCCGCCCGAGGGGGGGTGTTAAGTAGTTGTTTGTGCAGTTTCCTATTACCAATTGGTTTTGGGATTACTGGCTAGAAACTTTGACAGCACTTCCCTCGAGCGTAGAGTAACTTGTAGGAACTGACGGTTCGCAAATAGAACTCCCGGTTAGAGAATTTGTTAGATATCGCGATCACTGAGAGGGGGGGTGAATCAGTGATTCTTTAAAAATAGGTCCGATTTAACAACAAAAGCAAATCAAATCACACAAGGACACCAGATTTAACGTGGTTCACCAAAAGGCTACGTCCACGGTTCAAAGACTGTCCGAACACCAATCCGGGACAGATCTGAATCTATTTAGTCGCACCAATGACAAAGAGCACCAACCCTTAGTTTCAGATAGTACCAACTATCTAGGAAGCACCTACTCCCTTGAGTTTCAGATAGCACCAACTATCTAGGAAGCACCGACTCCCTTTATAATTTTATCTGCACCAACAGATAGGATCACCAAACCCCAGACACCAAGCACCAACTTGATGTTCTACAGAATAAAAGTAGAAACCTTTTTCTATAGACCTTCCCCTCTACAATCTCTCTCTCTCAATCCCTTACAAATTGAAATTAAAGCATAAACAGAGAGACACTTATCTTATGGACGAAACATCATCTTCAAGAGCATATTCTCGTCCACACTTGCTGTAGAAACTTGTAGCAATATAGCTTGCAGTAGCAGCACTCACTTCTCTCCAAAACTCTCTCTTTTCTTCTCTCTTTTCTCTTCTCTTCTGATGATGTTTAAGAACGACCCATACATGCCTTTTTATAGGTTATGTTAACCCTTAATTGTATTCAAAACAGGCTACAATTCGTTTAGAAAGAGTCCCAAACGAAATAGAAAAGAATGCTGAATTTTCGCGCAAGACTTCTGTTTCTGCGCAACTCTGGTTCCCGTGCTCGGTCGACATCCTGGCTTGCTCGGTCGACATCATACACTGTCTGGAATCAGACAACTTTCGTGCTCGGTCGACATCCTGGGGTCCCGGTCGACCGAAGACACACTGTGTCACGAAAATAACTGGGAGCAGTCTGAAACTTTTTCTGCAGGTTTCTCTTGCTTCGGTCGACCGCATGGGGTGCCCGGTCGACCGACCACTCTGTTTCAGGAAATCTGAATTCCTGACTGTTTCAATTCTGATTCTTCTTTTCAGCTCTATCAACACTAGCCTACTATCATCATGCTTGTGACAATGTGTTGACAATAATTCCAACTCAAAACTATACTTGAGATATTAATTTCTTCAATTCTTCAAAAGACTTCTCAAGTCATCTCAAATTCCAACAGAATTACGACTGAAACATGGGATTTTCCAACATTTTGGCTCGAAAACGGCCCGTCAGGGGCCCGGAACGGCAAACGGCTGCGAGAAAAATCGGAAACCAGCACAAGTACTTCGCTGGAGGGTAGAGTAATTTGTAGGAACTGCCTTTCCATAAATAGAACTCCCGATTAGAGAATTACGAGCGAAACATGGGATTTTCCAACACTTAGGCTCCAAAACGACCCGCCGGGGGTCCAGAAACGGAAAACGGCCCCAAGAAAAATCGAAAACCAGCACGAGCACTTCCCTCGAGGGTAGAGTAACTTGTAGGAACTGACTGTTCCAAAATAGGACTCTCGGTTAGAGAATTATGTTGAAACATGAGATTTTCCAACACTTTGGCTCGAAAACGGCCCGCCGGGGGCCGGGAATAGGAAACGGCCCAAGGTAAAATCGGAAACCTGGACGAGCACTTCCCTCGAGGGTAGAGTAACTTGTAGGAATAGATGGTTCGCAAGTAGCACTCTCGGTTAAAGAATTACGAGCGAAACATTGGATTTTCCAACACTTAGGCTCGAAAACGCCCCACTGGGGGTCCGTAACGGGAAACTGCCCCTTAAAAGTTTGAAAACCGTCACGGGCACTTCCCTCGAGGGTAGAGTAACTTGTTGGAACTGACGGGTCACGAACAGAACTCCCGGTTAGAGAATTACGACTGAAACATGGGATTTTCCAACACTTAGGCTCAAAAACAGCCCTCGGTGGCCTGGAACGGGAAACGGCCGCGGGAGAAATCGGAGACCGGCACGAGCACTTGGTTCGTGGGTAGAGTAACTTGTAGGCACTGATTGTTCGCAAATAGGACTCCTGGTTAGAGAATTACGAGCGAAACATGTGATTTTCCAAAACTTAGGCTCGAAAACGGCCTGCCGGGGTCTGGAACGGGAATCGGCACAAGGACAATACGAAAACCGGCATGAGCACTTCCCTTGAGGGTAGAGTAACTTGTAGGAACTGACAGTTCGCAAATAGGACTCCCGATTAGAGAATTACGAGCGAAACATGGATTTTCCAACACTTATGCTCTAAAACTACCCACGGGGTGTCCAGAAACAGGAAATGGCCCCCGGAAAAATCGAAAACTGGCACGATCACTTCCCTCGAGGGTAGAGTAACTTGTAGGAACTGAAGGTTCGCAAATAGGACTCCTGGTTAGAGAATTACGACTGAAACATGGGATTTTCGAACACTTTGGCTCTAAAAAGGCTAGTCGGGGGCCTGGAAAGGTAAACAGGTGCGGGAAAAATCGAAAACCAGCACGAGCACTTCGCTCGAGGGTAGAGTAAGTTATAGAAACTGGCGGTTCGCAAATAGGATTCTCGATTAGAGAATTACGAGTGAAACATTGCATTTTCCGACACTTAGGCTTTAAAACGGCTCGCCAGGGGTCCGGAACGGGAAACGGCAAATGGCTGCGAAAAAAATCGAAAACCAGCACAAGTACTTCGCTCGAGGGTAGAGTAATTTGTAGGAACTGACTTTTCGTAAATAGGACTCCCGATTAGAGAATTACGAGCGAAACAAGGGATTTTCCAACACTTAGGCTCCAAAACGGCCCGCCGGGGGTCCAGAAATGGAAAACGGCCCTAGGAAAAGTCAAAAACTAGAATGAGCACTTCCCTCGTGGGTTGAGTAACTTGTAGGAACTGACTGTTCGCAAATAGCACTCTCGGTTAGAGAATTACGCTGAAACATGAGATTTTCCAACACTTTGGCTCGAAAACGGCCCGCTGGGGGCCTGGAATGGGAAATGGCCCAAGGTAAAATCGGAAACCGGCACGAGCACTTCCCTCGAGGGTAGAGTAACTTGTAGGAATAGATGGTTCACAAGTAGGACTCTCGGTTAAAGAATTACGAGCGAAACATTGGATTTTCCAACACTTAGGCTCGAAAACGCCCCGCCGGGGGTCCGGAACAGGAAACTGCCCTTGGCAAGTTCGAAAACCATCACGGGCACGTCCCTCGAGGGTAGAGTAACTTGTTGGAATTGACGGGTCACGAATAGGACTCCTGGTTAGAGAATTACGACTGAAAAATGGGATTTTCCAACACTTAGGCTCGAAAATGGCCCGTAGGTGGCCTGGAACGGGAAACGTCCGCAGGAGAAATCGGAGACCTGGACGAGCACTTCGTTCGTGGGTAGAGTAACTTGTAGGCAATGATTGTTCGCAAATAGGACTCCTGGTTTGAGAATTTCGAGCGAAACTTGTGATTTTCCAAAACTTAGGCTCGAAAACGGTCTGCCGGGATCTGGAACGAGAATCGGCACAAGGACAATACGAAAACTGGCACGAGCACTTCCCTTGGGGGTATAGTAACTTGTAGGAACTAACAGTTCGCAAATAGGACTCTCGATTAGAGAATTACGAGCGAAACATGGATTTTCCAACACTTACGGCTCAAAAACTACCCGCCGTGGGCCCGGAATGGGAAACGGCCGTCGGACAAAATTGAAAACCGGCACGAGCACTTCACTCGTGGGTAGAGTAACTTGTAGGCACTGACGGTTCGCAAATAGGACTCCCGATTAGAGAATTACGAGTGAAACATTGGGTTTTCCAACACTTGGGCTCCAAAACGGCCCACCGGGGGTCCGGAATGGGAAACGACACCCGAAAAAATCAAAAACCGGCACGAGCACTTCCCTCGAAGGTAGAATAACTTGTAGGAACTGACGGTACAGAAATAGGACTCCCGGTTAGAGAATTACGACTGAAACGTGGGATTTTCCAATAGTTTGGCTCGAAAACGGCCCGTCGGGGGCCCAGAACGGTATACAGTTGCGGGAAAAATCGGAAACCAGCACAAGCACTTCGCTCGAGGGTAGAGTAACTTGTAGGAACTGGCTTTTCGTAAATAGGACTCCCGATTAGAGAATTACGAGCAAAACATGGGATTTTCCAACACTTAGGATCCAAGACGGCCCGCCGGGGGTCCAGAAATGGAAAACGGCCCCCGGAAAATTCAAAAACCTACACGAGCACTTCCCTCGAGGGTAGAGTAACTTGTAGGAACCGACAATTCGCAAATAGGAATCCCAGTTAGAGAATTACAACTGAAACATGAGATTTTCCAACACTTTGGCTCAAAAATGGCCCGCCAGAGGCCTGGAACAGGAAACGGCCAAGGTAAAATCGGAAACCGGCACGAGCAGTTCCCTTGAAGGTAAAGTAACTTGTACGAACTGACGGTTCGCAAATAGGACTCCCGGTTAGAGAATTACGACTGAAAGATGGGAATTTCTAACACTTTGGCTCGAAAACGGCCTGGCGGGGGTCCGGAAGGAAAACTGTCCCTAGCAAGTTCAAAAACCATCAAGAGCACTTCCCTCGATGGTAGAGTAACTTGTTGGAACTGACGGGTCACAAATAGGACTCCTGGTTAGAGAATTACGACTGAAACATGAGATTTTCCAACACTTATGCTCGAAAACAGCCTGTCGGTGGCCTGGAAAGGGAAACGGCGGGGGGAGAAATCGGAAACCAGCACGAGCACTTCGTTCGTGGGTAGAGTAACTTGTAGGCACTGATGGTTCGCAAACAGGACTCCCGGTTAGAGAATTACGACTGAAACATGGGATTTTCCAACACTTTGGCTCGAAAACGGCCAGTCCGGGGCCCAGAACGGCAAACGGCTGCGGGAAAAATCGGAAATCAGCACAAGTACTTCGCTCGAGGGTAGAGTAATTTGTAGGAACTGACTTTTCGTAAATAGGACTCCCGATTAGAGAATTACGAGCGAAACATGGGATTTTCCCACACTTAGGCTCCAAAACGGCCCACCGGGGGTCTAGAAATGGAAAACGGCCCCAGGAAAAATCGAAAACCAGCACGAGCACTTCCCTCGAGGGTAGAGTCAATTGTAGGAACTGACTGTTCGCAAATAGGACTCTCGTTAGAGAATTACGCTGAAACATGAGATTTTCCAACACTTTAGCTCGAAAACGGCCCGCCGGGGGCTGGAATGGGAAACGGCCTAAAGTAAATTCGGAAACCGGCTCGAGCACTTCCCTCGAGGGTAGATTAACTTGTAGGAACAGATGGTTCGCAAGTAGCACTCTCAGTTAAAGAATTACGAGCAAAACATTGGATTTTCCAACACTTAGGCTCCAAAACGGCCCACCGGGTATCCAAAAACAGGAAATGGCCCCCGGAAAAATTGAAAACCGGCACGATCACTTCCCTCGAGGGTAGAGTAACTTGTAGGAACTGAAGGTTCGCAAATAGGACTCTCGGTTAGAGAATTATGACTGAAACAAGGGATTTTCCAACACTTTGGCTTGAAAAAGGCCCGTCGGGGGCCCTGGAACGGTAAACGGTTGCAGAAAAAATAAAAAAAAAGCACAAGCACTTCACTCATTTATAGGAACTGACGGTTCGCAAATAAGACTTTCGATTCGAGAATTACGAGCGAAACATGAGATTTTCCAACACTTTGGCTCGAAAATGGCCCGCCGGAGGTCCGGAATGGGAAACGGTCCCCGAAAATACTCAAAACCGGCACGAGCACTTCCCTCGAGGGCAGAGTAACTTGTTGGAACTGACGGGTCGCGAATAGGACACCCGGTTAGAGAATTAAGACTGAAAGATGGGATTTTTCAGCACTTAAGGCTCAAAAACTGCCCGCCGGGGGTCCGGAACTGGAAACGGCCGCCGGACAAAATTAAAAACCGGCACGAGCACTTCACTTGTGGGTAGAGTAACTTGTAGGCACTGACGGTTCGCAAATAGGACTCCCGATTAGAGAATTACGAGTGAAACATTGGGTTTTCCAACACTTTGGCTCGAAAACGGCCCGTCGGGGGCCCAGAACGATAAACGGCTGCGGGAAAAATCGGAAACTAGCACAAGCACTTCGCTCGAGGGTAGAGTAACTTATAGGAACTGGCTTGTCGTAAATAGGACACCCGATTAGAGAATTACGAGCAAAACATGGGATTTTCCAACACTTAGGCTCCAAAACGGCCCGCCGGGGGTCCAGAAACGGAAAACGGCCCCTTAAAAAATCGAAAACCAGTACAAGCACTTCCCTCGAGGGTAGAGTAACTTGTAGGAAATGACGGTTCGCAAATAGGACTCCCGGTTAGAGAAATACGCTGAAACATGAGATTTTCCAACACTTTGGCTCGAAAACAGCCCGTCGGTGGCCTGGAAAGGAAAACGGCGGGGGGAGAAATCGGAAACCGGCACGAGCACTTCGTTCGTGGGTAGAGAAACTTGTAGGCACTGATGGTTCGCAAATAGGACTCCCGGTTAGAGAATTACGAACGAAACATGTGATTTTCCAAAACTTAGGATTAAAAACGGCCTGCCTGGGGTCTGGAACAAGAATCGGCCCAAAGAAAAAATGAAAACCGGCACGAGCACTTCCCTTGAGGGTAGAGTAACTTGTAGGAACTGACAGTTCGTAAATACGACTCCCAATTAGAGAATTACGAGTGAAACATGGGATTTTCCAACACTTAGGCTCCAAAACGGCCCACCGGGGGTCCAGAAATAAAAAATTGAAAACTGGCACGATCACTTCCCTCGAGGGTGGAGTAACTTGTAGGAACTGAAGGTTCGCAAATAGGACTCCCGGTTAGAGAATTACGACTGAAACATGGGATTTTCCAACACTTTGGCTCGAAAAAGGCCCGTCAGGGGCTTGAAACGGTAAACGGCTGCGGGAAAAATCGAAAACCAGCACGAGCACTTCGCTCGAGGGTAGAGTAAGTTATAGAAACTGGCGGTTCGCAAATAGGACTCTCGATTAGAGAATTACGAGTGAAATATTAAATTCTCCAACACTTAGGCTTGAAAACGGCTCGCCAGGGGTCCGGAACGGGAAATGGCCCCCGGAAAAATCGAAAACCGACACGATCACTTCCCTCGAGGGTAGAGTAACTTGTAGGAAATGACGGTTCGTAAATAGAACTCCCGGTTAGAGAATTACGACTGAAACATGGGATTTTCCAATAATTTCGCTCGAAAACGGCCCGTTCGGGGCTCGGAACGGCAAACGGCTGTGGGAAAAATCAGAAACCAGCACAAGTACTTCGCTCGAGGGTAGCGTAATTTGTAGGAACTGACTTTTCATAAATAGGACTCCCGATTAGAGAGTTAGGAGCGAAACATGGGATTTTCCGACACTTAGGCTCCGAAACGGCCCGCCGGGGGTCCAGAAACGGAAAACGGCCGCCGAAAAAATCGAAAACCAGCATAAGCACTTCCCTCGAGGGTAGAGTGACTTGTAGGAACTGATTGTTCGCAAATAGGACCCCCGGTTAGAGAATTACGAAGAAAACATGTGATTTTTCAAAACTTTGGACTGAAAACGGCCTGCCGGGGTCTGTTATGGGAATCGGCCCAAAGAAAAAATGAAAACCGGCACGAGCACTTCCCTTGAGGGTAGAGTAACTTGTAGGAACTGACAGTTCATAAATAGGACTCCCAATTAGAGAATTACGAGCGAAATATGGGATTTTCCAACACTTAGGCTCCAAAACGGCCCACCGAGGGTCCAAAAACAGGAAATGGCCCCTGGAAAAATTGAAAACGGGCACGATCACTTCCCACGAGGTGCAGTAACTTGTAGGAACTGAAGGTTCGCAAATAGGACTCTTGGTTAGAGAATTACGACTGAAATATGGGATTTTCCAACACTTTGGCTCGAAAAAGGCCCATCAAGGGCCTGAAACGGTAAACGGCTACGGGAAAAATCGGAAACCAGCACGAGCACTTCGCTCGAGGGTAGAGTAAGTTATAGAAACTGGCGGTTCGCAAGTAGGACTCTCGATTAGAGAATTACGAGTGAAACATTGCATTTTCCAACACTTAGGCTTGAAAACGGCTCGCCAGGGGTCCGGAACAGGAAACGGCCCCCGGAAAATCAAAAACCGGCACGATCACTTCCCTCGAGGGTAGAGTAACTTGTAGGAGCTGACAGGTCACAAATAGGACTCCGGGTTGTTAAGGATTTTGTGTATTGCAATTTGATGGATGCATTATCATTTTAGCATCTCATGATTTTTCACACAAACATTGAGTTAAATATCTTGAAATCTGATTTTCTACATGCATTGTCTTTAAATATTGTAAATCGTATAGTTTGTGCATGTTTTGGATTTAAATCTTGGATGCATTTGTTTTTGAAAAGAATTTTTACAAATCAAGCTAGCCAATGTTTTAAAGTCTTAAATCTTTTATGGCATTTTATGTTTCATGATTTTAAAAAGCACTTAGATGATTTAAAATCATGTTTCCAAGCTTGGTTTAATGGCCCAAAAATCCCCACAAGAAAATACTTTGAAAAATGCAAGTTGGGATTTTTGTCTAAGGCTGTCGGTCAACCGACGTCAAGCAGTCGGTCAACCGACAGTGGAACCGAGGCCTGTTAGGAATTTTGTGTATTGCAATTTGATGGATGCATATCATTTTAATCATCATTTGATTTCTCACACTTGCATTATTTTAGAAAACATTGAAATCTTATTTTATCCATGCATTGCTTTTAAAATATGGTAAAACTCATGTTTTATGCATGAATTGGTTTTAATTTTGGATGCAATTGATTTTGAAAAAGGAATTTCAAAATTCAAGCTTAGCCTAAGTTTTAAAGTTTCAGATGATTTGTGGCTTTTTATGATTCATGATTTTAAAAATACTTAGATTGATTTAAATCATGTTTCAAGCTTGATTTAATGGCCCCATCAAGTCCCACATCAAAAATCTTTGAAAATTGCAAAAGTATGCAAAATGGGAAAAGTGACCCAGGGCCCAGTGTACTCGGTCGACCGAGTACACATCCCGGTCGACCGCGTACACTGCGGGTCGACTGGGCAGAGAGCCGTTTGGCTCTCCAACGGTCATTTTTCTGACCGTTAAGGGTCGGTCGACCGGGCCTGTCATGGGGTCGACCGGGGACACGCAGAAACTCTGTTTTCTGTGTATAAAAGGCTTCATTCCCTTTGGAAAGTGTGTGGAACTTTGAGCAACTTTCAAGCCTTCATTGAGGTGTTTGGAGACAAAGAAAAGGGGATGAACTAAGAGAGACCAAAGGGTCTATAGGAAAGCTAAAGCTTGGTAATTATGAAGTTAAATCTCTAAGTAAGTTTTAGTTTTCTTAATCATATGTTTCATGCTTTACTTAAATTATTGGTAAATGATTTTTAGCATGTTAACTATGATGTATTGAATTCATTACCTTCATTCTATCTTTGATTTATGTTGTGATGAATTCTTTACTTTGATTCAATCCAAGTTTGTTTTAAAACTTTATTAATCATGCTTTCTCAAAATCTTTGATTTCCTTTTTAGCATGATTTCTTCTCTTGATTGAATCTATCATTGTTGTTTTCAATCTCTTTAGAACTTTAGTTAAACCTTTGTTTTTGAAAACAACATTGCACATGCATCACTTGATTAATCTTAATCATTTTCATACAACTTGTGATCTTTAGATTTTCATATCATTCACAAGTTTGTAATTGTTCAAGTGATTTGCATTTGACTTCAATCATATCTTTTATGTGCGTTAAACTTTGAAATGCTTTAAGCATAAAATTCATTGGTCTTAATTTTAACTTGATTGAAGTTCTACACACACACACACCCCATGAGCATTCATCTTTGCATTTCTTAGTGTGTTTGTGTGACTTTGTTTTTCATTTTCATATCCGCCTACTTAGAGGCATTTTATTAGAGCTTAAATTGTAATCTCATAAGAGTGTTTTGTGAAGACACTTTCTTTGAGAGAAATCATTTGTTGTAAGGTTATTGCTTAGCCATTGAAAAGCATCTTGTATAGGTTGTTGTTAAGCCTTGAAAAACAACATTGTAAGGTTATTGCTTATCCTTGGAAAGCATATTGTAGAGGTTATTGCTTAGCCTTTTGAAAAGCATAATAGTGGAAATCCGGTGGGGTGTTGGATACACAAGCCGGTAGTGGATGTAGGCATTGAGGCCGAACCACTATAAATCTTTGTGTTATGGTGATTGCAATGTGGTGATTGTATGTATTTAGCTTCCGCATTGTGCTTGTTATCATCACTAGTGACTAGTTAGTTTATAGAAAATTAAAATTAGTCATAGTTAGTCACTATTAGTAGCTCACCCTATTCACCCCCCCCTCTAGGGTTAAGATCCCGGACTTTCAATTGGTATCAGAGCCTCGTGCTCTATATTAGGATCAAGTGTTTGGAACTCTTGATTAGGTGTAAAAACCTAGAGTTAAAACCCTAGTGTTGTACCTCCATGAAAATCATAAGAATGGATTCCACTAGTTTAGACTTTGTAGATTCTTTGGTAGATTGTTCTAGACCCCTCATTCTTCCTTCTATTGGAGATTCAAACAATGAATTTAAAGAATCTCAATTTGAATTAAAAGAGGAAGAAAATGATAATGACATTGAACAAGCTTATGAGGATTTGTGCACATTATCCTTAGAGCTTTCTAAGAAGAATAAAAGATTAAAAGAAGAATCTAAAAGACTAAACAAAGAATTAGTCTCTTCAAAAGATGAACTTAGAGAGAAAGATGAAGTAATAAATTGTGTAGAATCTAAGTTCATGATCTCTTTGCATAACCTATATAATGCTCAAGATGAATTAAAAGATTTAAAGATAGGTTATGACAATCTTAATAAGGAAAATTCTAAATTAAGAGATCAAAGGCAAGATAAAGACATTAACAATCTTGAATCCAAGTTAACTATCTCTAAAGAAAATTTATCCAATGCTCAAAATGAACTAAATGAGATTAAGATAAATTGTAATGAGCTTAAAAATGAAAATTTAAATCTAAGAGATACTTTAAAAAGACAAGATGAAAACATTGTCCATTTAAAATCCAAGTTGACTATTTCCAATGAAAACTTGTCTAATGCTCAAAGTAATTTAAAAACTCTAGAACTTGGATCTAATGTTGTTAATGAACTTGAAATGAAGTTAAAACTTGCCAATGAAGAGCTAATCAAATTTAAGGGAATTGAACAAGAACTAACTAAAGTTAAAAATGAGAATTCAACCCTTAAAACCAAAGTCACTCAACTTGAAACATACAAACAAAAGTATGAGTGCAAATTTACCCAAAGTGAAGAAAGATTGGAAAAGTTATTTAAATTGGGTAAATCAAAAGGAGATAGGACGGGTCTTGGATTTGATAGGAATACCTCATATGACCCTAAATTCACCAACACTTTTGTGAAAGGTGAGTCCTCATTCTCTAGCACTCACACTTCTTTGCCCATGTCTAAATGTAATTATTGTGGCATTGAAGGACATTTTAGGTTTGAGTGCAAACAAAGAAGAAGCAATGTGTCTAAATCCATATTTGAACCAAAGAAAGGTAAATCAAATTCTATGATGGATAAGACACCAAAAACCAAGGAGAACTCCATGAAGCTTAAACAAGTAAAATCAATTAAGAAGGAGTCTCCTAAAATAGATTCTAAAAAGATTAAACAAGTTGAATCAAGTTTAAAAGAATCTATAAATAAAAAGCTTCTCAACCTACCTCCCATATCTCAAATGAAAGAACTTTTGAATAAAGTTGCAAAGTTAAATTTAAAATTCAAAAGTCAATTAAAGGGAGGAGATAAGAAGAAAAGAAAAATGGTTCAAAACCCAAAGAAGCAAACTCACCAAAAGACTAATCACCAATCTAAGCTAAACTTAGTTAAATCTATATCTCATGGTGATAAGTCTAAGTTAATAATTTATCAAGTTAAATCTCCTAGAGTTGGTGAGAAGTTTAAGTTAGACCTCAAAGTTCATCCATCCCAAGACCTTAGGTGGATTCCCAAAGTTAGACAAATAGACAAACCTTAGGGCCTTGGACCTCATTGACCAACCTAACCTTAATAGTTAAATCTTTTTGTTGGTCATGATTGCATTTGCATTTTATTTTCTTTCTTAGTTACATTTTTTAAAATGCATTTGTTTTCTTTATGATCATTTGATTTTGTCTTCATGTACTTCCCTAAGTCACATATCATGGTTTTCAAAATCATTTGATTGTATTTCTCACATGTTAGATTTGCTTTTTATAGTCACATCTTGTTTGTATTTCTACATGTTCAATTGATTATGGGTTCAAAGCTTTCATAGCTAGATCTTTCATAATCAATTGATGTTGCAATATCATTTGTTTGTATGTCTTAGTTAGATTATTTTGAAAAACAAATGACTTAAATCAATTTAATTTTTCCATGAATTTTTAAGTTATACTTTCACATGGAAAATTACTTTGAAAAAGATCAACTTGTATGTTTTCCAATTAAGTTATATCTTTTAAAATGCAAGTTGAATGGTTTTTAAATCAAATTGTATGATTCTTGGTAGTGATATTGCTTAGAATACAATTTGATGTTTGATAAGGTGCTTTCTTTATTTTCATATACATTATGCCCATGATGTTGTTTATGATTTGAAGATTGCATGAATGGAAATGCTTTAAAACTTTTTGTTGTATTCATCAAAGCATGTTCCATGTTTTCATTTCCTTATGCTTCTTCTTATGTCATCCTTTAATGGAAATGAATGTTGTGATAGACTATTTGCATGTTTGCTCTTTTAGTTACACTCTTTATGCAAATGTTTTATTTGTTCCATGTATGGTTGTGTTCTTTAAATTTTTTTTGTAACCATACTAGAACCCAAATCCATCCTTTATGCTTTCTAGTCATTTTTGTGAAATGGATGGTTATGATGTTTGATTCATGTGTATTTGTCATACTTATACATGTTTCAACCTCATAGTAGTGTTTGATCATATGAACCTCTTTGAAATTCATTTCTTGAATTACATAGTTATATCTCTTGAATGATGGATTTCTTAGATATTGTATTCATATGGTTGACACTTTGGAAATTGCATATTCTTATAAGTCATATATTTTCAAAATGCAATTTCTCATGTTCATCACTATGCTCAATAGTTATATCATTAAAGTGATGAATATTCATTTATGTTGCTTGGTATCTTGTGTTTGTCACATGCTTGCTCTCAAACATGTTCCATATTCAATTGGTAATCAAATGATATCATTTTCAATTAGTATAACTTCCAATTGATGTTATATATTTGTGATAAACCTTGTGCACATTGGATTAAACTTGATAGTAATATGTCTTTGTTCCATGTCACATTCCATTAGCTTCATAAATGGTCATGTTTGCCACCTCTCTTGCTTATTTGGTTAAATCTCGTGACCACCATGTTTATGTGTTAATAATCTTGGTTGGTTAATGATTGAGGTAGGCATCATGGTTTGAATTTCATTTCACTCATCTTACACTTGATAGTCATATTTATGATTGAGTGAAATGATTTCAAAATTTACATAGCATATGATTTTCATAGTTATATTATTTGATGCTATGTTTAGTAAACCCCTTATCATCATGGATAGCTCTAACTTGGATTAATCCTTCTAGTTACATTCCTTAAGTCCATTTTAGAGTGATTGAGCTAATAAGTCATACTCTTAAATCTCAATTGATATGGTTCTTATTTCAATTGGTATCCATGATAGATTAACCTTTTGACCTTGCTCTTCAACTTTCCTTAAGCTTATAGGTCAATTGGTTTCTCTCCAATTTGGTAATTTGATCATTGAGCCTTATAGTTAATCATTATCAATTGGTATCTAATCCTTCCCTTGAAGTTATCCCTCAATTGGTTAAACCATCTTCTTCTTGCATCTAATAGTTATATTCTTGTCAAAAGTATGACAAAAGAAGATTATGGATTGAGGGGGAGTAAACCTTCTAAGGAAGCATTAGAGATGATCAAATTCACCATTGCTATTCCCTTATAGCTTACTCACATGCATAATAGCCTGTTAAGTATTTCATTTTCGATTTCATTTGTTAACAGGTGCTACTAAAGGTATTTTCCTTGTTTCATGTGTGTAGGTACCCCTTTTCAATTGATACCTTTGCAATTTAATGGCAAAGGGGGAGAAAGGATTAAGGGGGAGAAAATGCTCTAGCTACCCAAAAAGGGAGAAAGATCAAAGGGGGAGAGAGCATTCAATGGCAAAGGGAGAGAAAGACCAAGGAGAGAGAGAGCTTGGTCTAAGGGGGAGAGAAGATAAAAGAAAGAAAGCTTGGAGCTAAGGACAAGAAGAATGAAGATCAAAAGAGCTAAAGCCCAAGCTAAGTGAAGGAGCATCCGAAGATTTCAAGCCGTGTCAAGCCAAGGAGCTGAAGACTTAGTGTGAGGTTTAGTGTTAAGTTAAGGTTTGCCATCAAATTGCAAAGGGGGAGATTGTTAGGAATTTTGTGTATTGCAATTTGATGGATGCATATCATTTTAATCATCATTTGATTTCTCACACTTGCATTATTTTAGAAAACATTGAAATCTTATTTTATCCATGCATTGCTTTTAAAATATGGTAAAACTCATGTTTTATGCATGAATTGGTTTTAATTTTGGATGCAATTGATTTTGAAAAAGGAATTTCAAAATTCAAGCTTAGCCTAAGTTTTAAAGTTTCAGATGATTTGTGGCTTTTTATGATTCATGATTTTAAAAATACTTAGATTGATTTAAATCATGTTTCAAGCTTGATTTAATGGCCCCATCAAGTCCCACATCAAAAATCTTTGAAAATTGCAAAAGTATGCAAAATGGGAAAAGTGACCCAGGGCCCAGTGTACTCGGTCGACCGAGTACACATCCCGGTCGACCGCGTACACTGCGGGTCGACTGGGCAGAGAGCCGTTTGGCTCTCCAACGGTCATTTTTCTGACCGTTAAGGGTCGGTCGACCGGGCCTGTCATGGGGTCGACCGGGGACACGCAGAAACTCTGTTTTCTGTGTATAAAAGGCTTCATTCCCTTTGGAAAGTGTGTGGAACTTTGAGCAACTTTCAAGCCTTCATTGAGGTGTTTGGAGACAAAGAAAAGGGGATGAACTAAGAGAGACCAAAGGGTCTATAGGAAAGCTAAAGCTTGGTAATTATGAAGTTAAATCTCTAAGTAAGTTTTAGTTTTCTTAATCATATGTTTCATGCTTTACTTAAATTATTGGTAAATGATTTTTAGCATGTTAACTATGATGTATTGAATTCATTACCTTCATTCTATCTTTGATTTATGTTGTGATGAATTCTTTACTTTGATTCAATCCAAGTTTGTTTTAAAACTTTATTAATCATGCTTTCTCAAAATCTTTGATTTCCTTTTTAGCATGATTTCTTCTCTTGATTGAATCTATCATTGTTGTTTTCAATCTCTTTAGAACTTTAGTTAAACCTTTGTTTTTGAAAACAACATTGCACATGCATCACTTGATTAATCTTAATCATTTTCATACAACTTGTGATCTTTAGATTTTCATATCATTCACAAGTTTGTAATTGTTCAAGTGATTTGCATTTGACTTCAATCATATCTTTTATGTGCGTTAAACTTTGAAATGCTTTAAGCATAAAATTCATTGGTCTTAATTTTAACTTGATTGAAGTTCTACACACACACACACCCCATGAGCATTCATCTTTGCATTTCTTAGTGTGTTGTGTGAGTTTGTTTTTCACTTTCACATCCGCCTATTTAGAGGCAATTTATTAGAGCTTAAATTGTAATCTCATAAGAGTGTTTTGTGAAGACACTTTCTTTGAGAGAAATCATTTGTTGTAAGGTTATTGCTTAGCCATTGAAAAGCATCTTGTATAGGTTGTTGTTAAGCCTTGAAAAACAACATTGTAAGGTTATTGCTTATCCTTGGAAAGCATATTGTAGAGGTTATTGCTTAGCCTTTTGAAAAGCATAATAGTGGAAATCCGGTGGGGTGTTGGATACACAAGCCGGTAGTGGATGTAGGCATTGAGGCCGAACCACTATAAATCTTTGTGTTATGGTGATTGCAATGTGGTGATTGTATGTATTTAGCTTCCGCATTGTGCTTGTTATCATCACTAGTGACTAGTTAGTTTATAGAAAATTAAAATTAGTCATAGTTAGTCACTATTAGTAGCTCACCCTATTCACCCCCCCCTCTAGGGTTAAGATCCCGGACTTTCAAGGCCAACCGAGAGGCTCTGTCGGTCCCATTTCCAGAGAGCTACAAATTTCAGACCTTCTCTGTCGGTCAGCTCGTCGGCTCTTATCGGTCCACCGACAGTGCATAAAATTTCAGACCAAGGACTCGTCGGTTCCAAAACCAGACAGCTACATTTTCAGCATTTTTGAGCTGTCGGTTCATCTGTCGGTTCCTTGTCGGTCAACCGACAAATGAGGGTCAACCGACAGATGTATAACGGTCAGGAAACGTTCGAAAAAATGACCGTTGCTTAGTGACCGTTGAGGTGTCGGTCGACCGTTGAACACTTTTTCTATAAAAGTAAGTTCATTCCTTTAGCCATGGTGATGATCTTTGAAGCCCTTCTTGAGGTATTTTGAGGCAAAAGAAAGGGGATCAAGCTAAGGAAGGCTAATGGTCATTAGGAAAAGCTAAAGCTTGGATTAATGAAGTTAAACCACCAAGTAAGCTTTGCCTTTTGTTAATCATATGTTTTATGCTTTGTCTAAACTATTGGTAAATGTTTTTAAGCATATTAACTATGATGTGTTGAATCCATTCTTCTCTTAATCTTTGATTTTAGTTATTGGATTCTTCACCCTTGATTTCAAACCAAGTTTTGTTTTAAACTTTGTCAATCATGCTTAGCCAAAATCTTTGATTTCTTTATAGCATGATACATTAACTTGTTTGAAACTCTCTTTGTTGTTTTCAATCTATTTAAACCTTAGTTAAATTAGTTTTTGAAAACAACATTGCACATGCATCACTTGATTAGTCTTAATCATTTTCATACAACTTGTGATCTTTAGATTTTCATATCATTCACAAGTTTGTATTTGTTCAAGTGATTTGCATTTGACTTCAATCATATCTTTTATGTGCTTTAAACTTTGAAATGCTTTAAGCATAAAATTCATTGGACTTAATTTTATCTTGATTGAAGTTCTACACACATACACCTCATAAGCATTCATCTTTGTAATTCTTAGTGTGTTTGTGTGAGTTGATTTACAATTTCATATCCGCCTATCTTAGAGGCAAATTTATTAAGCTTAATTGTAATCTCTTAGAGTGTTTTGTCAAGACACTTTCTTTGAGAGAAATCATTTGCCTGTAAGGTTATTGCTTAGCCATATAAAAGCAATGTGTAAAGATTGTTGTTTAGCCTAGAAAAACAACATTGTAAGGTTATTGCTTATCCTTGGAAAGCATATTGTAGAGGTTATTGCTTAGCCTTTTGAAAAGCATAATAGTGGAAATCCGGTGGGGTGTTGGATACACAAGCCGGTAGTGGATGTAGGCATTGAGGCCGAACCACTATAAATCTTGTGTTGTGGTGATTGCAATGTGGTGATTGTTTATTTAAGCTTCCGCATATTGTTTGTTTAATCATCACATGTGACTAGTTAATGTTAAAGAATTTAAAATTGGGCATAATTAGTCATAAAGTGTAGCTCACCCTATTCACCCCCCTCTAGGGTTAGGATCTCCCGGACTTTCACGGGTTAGAGAATTACGACTGAATCATTGGATTTTCTAACACTTAGGCTCTAAAACAGCCCGTCGGTGGCCTGGAACGGGAAACGGCCATGGGAGAAATCGGAGACCGGCACGAGCACTTCGTTCGTGGGTAGAGTAACTTGTAGGCACTTATTCTTCGCAAATAGGACTCCTGGTTAGAGAATTACGAGCGAAACATGTGATTTTCCTAAACTTAGGTTCGAAAACGGCCTGCCGGGGTCTGGAACGGGAATCGGCACAAGGACAATACGAAAACCGGCACTAGCACTTCCCTTGAGGGTAGAGTAACTTGTAGGAACTGACAGTTCGCAAATAGGACTCCCGAATAGAGAATTACGAGCGAAACATGGGATTTTCCAACACTTAGGCTCTAAAACGGCCCACCGGGTGTTCAGAAACAGGAAATGGCCCCCGAAAAAATCAAAAACCGGCACGATCACTTCTCTCGAGGGTAGAGTAACTTGTAGGAACTGAAGGTTAGCAAGTAGGACTCCCGGTTAGAGAATTACGACTGAAACATGGGATTTTCCAACACTTTGGCTTGAAAAAGGCCCGTCGGGGGCCCTGGAATGGTAAACGGCTGCGGGAAAAATAAAAAAAAAGCACGAGCACTTCACTCGTTTATAGGAACTGACGGTTCGCAAATAGGACTTTCGATTCGAGAATTACGAGCGAAACATGAGATTTTCCAACACTTTGGCTCGAAAACGGCCCGTCGGAGGACCGGAAAGGGAAACGGTACCCGAACATACTCAAAACCGGCACGAGCACTTCCCTCGAGGGCAGAGTAACTTGTTGGAACTGACGGGTCGCGAATAGGACACCCGGTTAGAGAATTAAGACTGAAAGATGGGATTTTCCAACACTTAAGGCTCGAAAACTGCCCGCCGGGGGTCCGGAACTGGAAACGGCCGCCGGACAAAATTGAAAACCGGCACGAGCACTTCACTCGTTGGTAGAGTAACTTGTAGGCACTGATGGTTCGCAAATAGGACTCCCGATTAGAGAATTACGAGTGAAACATTGGGTTTTCCAACACTTGGGCTCCAAAACGGCCCACCGGGGGTCCAGAATGGGAAACGACATCCGGAAAAATCAAAAACCGGAACGAGCACTTCCCTCGAAGCTAGAGTAACTTGTAGGAACTGACGGTACGGAAATAGGACTCTCGGTTAGAGAATTACGACTCAAACATGGGATTTTCCAACACTTTGGCTCGAAAACGGCCCGTCGGGGGCCCAGAACGGTAAACGGCTACGGGAAAAATTGGAAACCAGCACAAGCACTTCGCTCGAGGATAGAGTAACTTGTAGGAACTGACTTTTCATAAATAGGACTCCCGATTAGACATGGGATTTTCCAACACTTAGGCTCCAAAACGGCACGCCGGGGGTCCAGAAACAGAAAACGGCCCCCTAAAAAATCGAAAACCAGTACAAGCACTTCCCTCGAGGGTAGAGTAACTTGTAGGAACTGACTGTTCGCAAATAGGACTCCCAGTTAGAGAATTACGCTGAAACATGAGATTTTCCAATACTTATGCTCGAAAACAGCCCGTCGGTGGCCTGGAACGGGAAACGGCGGGGGGAGAAATCGGAAACCGGCACGAGCACTTCATTCGTGGGTGGAGTAACTCGTAGGAACTGAAGGTTCGCAAATAGGACTCCCGGTTAGAGAATTACGTAGCTTGATGGACCGCACTCCTACTCGGTTCTACCGAGGTCGGCGGACGTGGGAGTCCGTTGGGTCCGACCCTTTCGTAACCGGGGGGCAGAGGCGCGCATCAACATTTTTGTTGTGTGGGTGTACCAGATTTTTTATTTTACTCGGAATTGCAAGTGGTGATCCGGAGATCAACCTTCGCAAGTAAAAAGAAATCAACTTCTTTCAAGTTTTCCATTGCACATATATTTAAGAAAAGAGACATTTTTCTTGGCATTTGTAGCCGATTTTTTTGGCATTTGTAGCCGATTTTGGCGTTTATAGCCGGTTTGTGGCGTTTATAGCCGATTTTGGCTTTTATAGCCGATTTACAATCCTTATCAATAATGAAAGACAAGAGTTGTGATTTTTGTCTCTTTTGAAAAAATACAAACTACAATGAAAAGCAAGAAAAGGAGGATCTAACTTCTCAGGAGATTGTGGGGGACCCGTTTAGATTGACGGTCGCAAGCCATATGTGGGCTTCGCCATCATCCATGCAGATGAGAACAGAGGATGCTATTGATTCGCTTGGCTTGGCTATAACCTCAGGTTTGTAGAGGACAAAGACCAAAAGGAGGTCCTATGTCCAATAAAAAACCGAGTAGACGGGCTGAAAAGCCACATCTAAGCCATTGGAGGCAGAAGGAGAAGCAAGGACCTTGGGGGGGGGTACCCCCAAGGGACTTTTGTCACCTTGTAGTGGTGGTCGGTGTAGAATTTCCGCAGAGTTTTCTCTCTTTTCCTTCTCTGAATTTCTGTGCTTTTTTCTGATCTGGGATCTGTCTCGTTTTTCCGATGATCTCTGTGTTTTTTCCGATCTGTTTCTTCTTGGAGAGCTCTCCTATTTATAGGCTTTTAGGTAGCCATTTAGGAGGGTTTATGAGCCTTAATTGTCATAAAGCTACATAAAGGGAGGAGTTACAAGATTTTAAGTCTTTATTTTGTAACTCCTTTTTCTTGGCTTCTGATTGGCCGGAGGAGATTGAGGGCATTTAATCGCCATGATGGGAGGAGTTTCATGGGTTAAATGCCATGAATCTCTTGACTTGTAACTCTCGGATGCTTGCTTCTGATTGGTCCATCCAAAGAAATGGATTAATGACTGTAATAAAGCTAGTCAATTAATCGCATTAAGTGGTCGCCGAGCAGTTGAAGAGTCGCGGGCCGTGCCGCGTCTTTTGGGATTCTTCTGGCGATGATCATCGATGGATCTTCATGTTGATCGACATCGGATGACCATGTAACTTCAGGTGTTGGTTGCCAACAGCGGGTCGGTGCCATCTGTCATGTCGATTTCTCGATCGGTCGGGTAGAAAGCACACTTTTTTTGGTTGACCGGGTGGCGATCAATGTTGTTTTCAATACTCTTGATGATTGACCCGTGTTTTTTACGGATGTCAGAGGGTTTGGTGTCTCAAAAGTATGAGTTTTGGAAACTACCATAGGCTGGACGCTTCGAATCGCGAAAAAACGGTGAAAACCGGGGTTTCCGGGGCCTTCCCGGCGATCCCGGGCTCCAGGGTCGCAGGCCCCTTTTGTCCCGTTTTGTGTCCGTTTTTGTTGTTTTTTTATTCTTTTTTCTTCTGTATTTTTCCTTAACATTTTGACCATTTATTGGCTTGATTTCCCTGTAGGAAACCTAATAAGAATCCTTGCATTTTGGTTTGCAAAGTTTCTAATTTCCTGAGAAAGCCGAAGACTTTGTCGCGCAGAGCTGCCGATTTTCTGTCAAAAGCTGAAACTGGGACAAACGATGTCGGAATGACCTGAAATTTGGTGTGAAGCCTCTTGAGCAATAAATAAGACCAACCATAGGCTTTTTTTTGAGTTTTGAAGCCGTTTGGGGTCCTATCACCAGTAGACTCGCTTTTGTCGCGATGAAGATGTCGCGGTTTGATGTGCGGTCAACCGATGTCCGATTAACTTGAAATTTGACAGGGAACCCATTGGAGTCATTTTAAGATGATCCATAGGCTCTGTCTTGGAAACCATGGTCCCTGAGAGCTTTGCCGTCGAGAGGTCTGATTTGGCTTCCGAGCGTCAAACTATGGTCAAATGTTGTCGAAATGACCTGAAATTTGACGTGCAGCCCCTTGTAAGCATTTTGAAGCCGTCCATGTGCTCTATCTGATGAGTGATGGCCTCGGCGGTTCTTGCTGCCGAGAGGC
This sequence comes from Litsea cubeba, assembly GCA_012931725.1. NCBI lineage: Eukaryota > Viridiplantae > Streptophyta > Magnoliopsida > Laurales > Lauraceae > Litsea > Litsea cubeba. Next base: position 35,626,421 of record CM022955.1, on the reverse strand, counting down.
TTGATTTAGCTGTTCGAGGGTTGATGTAGGGTCAAACGTTGTCGGTTTGACTCGAAGCTTGACATGGAGCCTTTTGGATGTATTTTGAGACCATCCATCGGCTCTGATCGAAGATTTGGTGTCTCTGATGCTTTCGCCGCCGAGAGCTCCTTTTCGGCTGTCGGAGAAGCGAAGTTAGGCCAAATGATTTTGAAATGGCCCGAAACTTCTCGTGTACTCCTCTTTTGGCTGTCTTGAAGGATCTTGCAGTTTTTGTTTGATTCTGACAAGATTTGATTCTTTGGAAGTAGACTTGCCTATTTATGGCAGGTTACGACTTCATGTAGCTCTTTGGATCTTGAAGAGGCAAAGTGACATTTTTGGTGTCAACAAATGCCCCCTCGAGGTACAGCGACGAGTTGCTTAACTTTTGTAGTCGATGTGCCTCGAAGAGATTTTTTAAGGAGAGCCTGTGACTTGACCAAGAGTCTTTGAGCAGTCTTTCTTTTTGGTATTTGTAGCCTTTTGAGCTTCCAAGGGAATTTTATGGTAGTGAAAGGGATCACGTACCATCTCGAGGCAAAGTTTTGAAGATGACATCAGGGATGTGGATTTGGATTTTGACCTTGTGACCTAACAGGCTGTATGTGGCAGGTTAGGGGGTCGGGTTTGGTTTTGACCGTGTGACCCAACAAGCTGTATGTGGAATGTTGGGGGATCAATTTTGGTTTTGATCTTGTGACCTAACATGCTATATGTGGCAAGTTAGGGGATCAGGTTTTGGTTTTTGATTTTGGTCTTGTGACCCAACAAGCTGTATGTGGCAAGTTAGGGGACCAGGATTTGGTTTGATTTTTGTGGAATGTCAATTTCAAGATTTTGGCTCAAAAGAGGCATGGAACCATTTTTGTATGCTCTTGGTAAGAGGGATTTCTCTTTGACTAAAAGCCTAAAATATTTTTTTTTTGTGCCTAGGTGGTCAAACCTGGCTCATATGGGCTAACCCATGGGAGCTTAAGCTTTTGAAATGGGTTAGATCTCATGTGGTGTCATTTTTGTAAAGAATATCCAAAAATATCTCATTTGGATAGAGAATATCTAAGAATATCTTTACTTGGAGAGAATCTCTCATGTTCCCTTTATTTTGGGATGGGATATCTCAAGATATCTTTCTTTTGGGAAAGAATCCTTCATTGATCCTATCTTTTAGGAGAAAATCTCTCATTGATTTCTTTTTGGGAGAGAATCCCTCAAGATATCTTTCTTTTGGGAAAGAATCCTTCTAATCTCTTTCTTTTGGTAAGGTTACTAATTAGTAACACTTACCTCTTTCTTCTTTCCTTCTTTGGTTTGTCTCTTCTATAAAAGCAAGGAGGAGGTTGGATCTCTTGCTCTTATTACTTTCTTTTGCAATAATCTCAAGAGGGCTTCAAGACTAAGAGTTATTCTTCTTCAAGATCTTCAAGACTTTTCTTCTTCTTTTCCATCAATGGCTTCAAGTAAGTTCCCTTTTTCAAGAAAACCCCATTGTAGGAAAAAAAAGTTCTTTCTTTTTTTTGTTTCTTTCTTTTCTTTTCTTCTTTTTTTTTTCTTTTCCACGTGTTTGCTTCTTTTTTTTTCACACGTTTTTTTTTTTGCTTTCTTTTCTTCTTTCTTTTTTTTTTCATGTTTTGTTTTTTTTTTTTTTTGTGGGCCGTACGGACAGATCCGTACGGATCTGGCCGTACGGCCACGTGGCCTGTGGGCCATCCCCTTTTTTTTTCTCTTTTTTTTTTCTTTTTTTTTTCAAGAAAGTTTCTTTTCTTTTTTTTTTTGTTTTCTTTCCCCCTTTTTTTTTTGAGAAAGTTTCTTTTCCTTTTTTTTTTCTTTTGTTTTTTTTTTCTTTTGCTCATCATGATAATGCCCCCTTTTTTTTTTGGCAAACCTAGATGTTCATGCATGCATTCAATTGTAAATTAAATTTGTAGCATGATGTGATAGCATACCTGAAAGTTTTCGCAAATTTGGAAATTTGGAGCTTGCAGCGATGTTGAGCCCTTCCTGATTTTGCGGAGACTTTGAGGTTTCGAAAGTTTGGAGTTTCGGAGCTCCCAGCGATGTTGAGCCCATCTTCAAGCTTTCTATTTCTTTCGGGATAGTTCCTTTTCTTCGGAATTGCCCCGTCATCATGTCAAAATTTCGCCAGATTTTTTTTAGCGAGATTCTATCATTTTGATGTTTGATCTTTTTCTTTTCCATCCTTTGCAGGTGGTTCCTCCAGAACGAACAAGGGTAAAGAGCCTGCTATAAGCATACCTCGTCGATCTTCTAGAACTTCTAATCCGGCCGTTCAGCAGGCCTTTGAGAAGGTCCAGTATGTTGAGAGAAATCTGGAAGAGTGCGACTCCCTCAACAGAGATGAGATGAGGCAGCGACTGATCCCTCTCAAGGGAGAGGAATTCTATAAGATCATGGTAAGCAGTCGTCCATGGGTGATGGAAGATCAGAGTGTTTTACCCAAGCCTACCTTCTTCTTTGGTGATGCCGTCCCTGATGACATGACATACCAGAGGAGATGTTTTCAGTTCTTTTTCACAGCAAATGGTGAGAAGAAGATTGTTGCTACCCGGTCGACGTTCGATCGCACCATCTCGATCATGAGCCTTGCCCCCACGTGCTCTAAGAGGGAAGATCCTCCAAGCTGGGTGAGAAGGACAAATGTAATCAAGACCGGGGTTTTTGTTGGCGGTTCTCCTGGATATACGGAGAGGTCGCCTGTTGACATGGACCTGTTGATGCCATCTAGCGGCTACCAGGGTTCTGATTATCCGTCGGTCGATTTGAGACCGGTGGGCCTTGGTATTTTTAGCGGTGACGGCAGCAATTGGATCAAGCCTTTTCGACTCCGTGGCCGTTTCAATGTTGACTCCTAGTGGAAGTCGTGGACTGATCGCGTCCTGCTGATTGGAGGCGCCGTTTTGAAGGAAGCCGGGATTTTTGATGCGGTTCGTGCCTTTAGGGAGACCGTGATCTTTTCCGACGAGGCCTTCATGGCTATGCTGGAATCATTCCTCCCACAAACCAATACCTTCGTTGTGACGAATGGTGAGATTGGTTTTTCTTTGAAGGAGCTGAGCGCCATTACTAGATTGCCCATCCTCGGCAAACTCTATGAGGAGTTTATGCCGATTGACAGCGTCCTTGAGGGGCAGTCTGAGGAGTTCAAGCTTCTGTACTTTCAGCTCATCGCCTTCTATGATTTTTTGAAGGAGAAGGAGGGTTTGAAAGTTAGATCCAGCAGTTGAAAGAGTTCTAGCTCTTCATTCCCCAACTATTCTGACAGCAGGGAGTCTTCTGATAGTGTGACCCAAGAAGCCAGGGCCCAGGATCCAAGTTCGAAGAAGATCTTAGCCATGCAAGAAGAGTTGAGAGATTTCTGTGCCAGTACAAATGCCATATGTCCTGATATTGCACTGCGGAGAGATCTCGCTGTTTACCTCACTTATTGGCTTAGTGAGGCTCTTTTTGCTGGAGGAGATGGAATGCACATCAGGCCGCATTGTATTTTTCCGACTTGTCAGATGGCGTTTGGAGAGCAGCTTGCTTTGGTGCCAGCTCTTTTCTCCTACCTGTGTACCGAACTGCAGGCTGCTGCTTTTTTGGTTCGGCTTGGGCTTCCCATGAATAGGGTATTTTCAGCCCATATCTTTTATTCGTGGTACGTGTACCACTGTCCTGGCTTCCACCGGTTGGGTGCTGCATAGGATGATGATCCTCTGATGATTCGACTGGCTAAGGGCAAAGCCGTGTCCGAATCACTTTTGTTTGCCCGCATGAGGATCCGACGGTTCAGGGACGTCGAGATGGGGCAGTCTTCAGTGAAGCTTTCTCCGGAGTTGCGGAAGAAGGCTTTTGATTTTGGTGCCTCCCGAGACTCTACTAGGGCGGGGTCGGGAAGGCATTATTCCTTGACGAATGCAGAGAGAGAGTGGCTTTTCAGCATACGTGTCGGCACGATGGTGTACCGTAGACATCTTTTCGTTGACATCCAGCCGTATGTACCCTCTCGCTTTGCTTTGCAGCTGGGTTTTTCTCAAGGCATTGTTGGAGCGCCTTCAAGCATGGTGAAGCGCCTTGGAGGTTTACAGGATGGGAGAAATGCATGGGCTTTCTATAGTGCTGAAGATACTACATCCATGATTTCTTATCCTGTGTTGCTGACTTCCCGGACTGCCAGCTTTGCGAAGTGGTTCGCGGAGAGTTTTTCGGCATATCGGGGGCTTTCCAAGAAGGAGCTTGATGTGAAGCTGGCATCTGGAAAGGGCCTTGGAAAGTCGGATGGCGTCCGGCGAGAGGAAGTTTGGGCCTTCCTTTCTATAGAGAAGCACAAGATAGGCTTTCTCGGTGACCAGGGCGTCATTGGTTCTGAAGCTGTTCGAGAAATACTTGATGAGGCTTTAGAGCAGCTAGAACAGGAGGAAGCCGAACTTGGTGCTTGGATGCAAGCAGCACAGAGGCAAGCTTCCGTGGAGTCTACTGGCAAGAGTAGACCATCCAGTGAGGAGTCAAGTGGGAAACCTGACTCTGACAGCGGGGCAGGTTCCTCCAAGAAGCGAGCCCGCAGGAGTAAGAGGAGGAGGAGTCATCATCGCAGCAAGGGGCAGCATGAGGACTCTCCTGACTTGGAAGTTCCTCTTTCTATCAATGAGGATGTGCCAGTGGATGCTGACGAGCCTCCAGAGAAGAGAAGCCGAGAAGAAGAGATCGTCGGTGAAGGTATGATTCTTCCTTTTTCTCTTTCCATTTGTTTTCATTGGATTTTTCCATGTTCTTATTTGCTTCTTGTTTCTGCTTTTCTTTTTTTTTTACAGAGGAAGACTTGGTGATGCCTGAGGTTCCAGTCGATGAGGTGGTGACGGATCCTGTCGGGGCACCTGAAGAAGAACCGAGGGACTCTGGAGTGAATCCAGAATCTCCAATTGGTACGACTTCTTTTTTTTTTTTGCTTTCTTTCTTTTTTTTGTCTGTGACTTGGTTTGCTAACACATTTCTTGCCAGCTGACTTGTCACAGGATTCCGATGACTTTGAACCATCGATGGACGCAAATGTTGATGATGCTTCCGATGAGTTCATGGAGGAAGAAAGTGTTCCGTCAGTCGTCGAAGAAGGTATTTTGTAGTTATAACCCTGATAATGATTTTCAAACAGGATCATATTCATACCTTTTTGTGTTTCTTTGGCAGGTTTTGAAGTGACAGAGGAGGGTCCGTCGCTTCCTTCAGAACCAGAGCAAGGGATGCCAGAGGTTGATCCAGAGGTAGAGACTCCTGGGACCAGTTCTGACAATGTTGAGGAGATACCTCGTGCTGAGATTCCTTCCCGAGCAGGAGCAGCTTTAACTGGAAAGAGTTCTTTTGTTACTCTTCCAACAGATGATGACATGAGCAGCCGACCAACGGAGTTGGGCGAATCTTCAGCTGGGCCATCTCTTCTTTTTGCGAAGAAGGTGGTGGTGCGAGTTCTGAGCTCTTGGATTAAGACTCTGCTTTCTGGGCACTTAGATGCCGGATTTGGGATGATCCAGCATGTGCGTGAGATTCTCGGTGATGCTGAAGAGGCTGGTCTAGATGTCACAAGTGCCAGGGCGATCGTTGATAGGATCATTAAGCTGGGTGACAGGTGGTTTGAGACCATTGGTTTTCCTGATGACCAGTTCTTCAAGGAGATGTTCCTAGACCCTGCGAATAAGGCTCAGTCTAACCTGGATGAGGCTACAGAAAGCAGGAAGCAGGTAGTCCGAGAGAAGAACTTAGAAGAGCTAAACATCATTGGGCTGACACATGACCTGAACATCCTTGATAGGGAGGTCGATGAGGCCAGGAGACGTCTTGAGCATCTGCAGGCACAAGTTGCTGCCAAGTGGACTGTAATAACAGAGGCTCGTGAAAGAGAGACTGCTCTGATTCACCGGGTTGCAGATGCCAATCAATTTCTTAAAAGGAAGTCTGATGAGAACAAACAATGGCGAACTGCTCTAGATAAGCTTCCTGGTGCGAAAGAAGGGGTACAGCCCACTCCAGCATCTCATGGCAAATTCCTGAAGAAGCGTGCCTTGGAATCCTTGACGGCTGAGGCCAAAAGTTTGCTTAAGGAGCTGAACTCTTGGCTGGAGACCATTTTTGATTGAGCTCCTGATTTTGTAGCAGAAACTATCCTTCTCTCTTTTTTTTTCTTTTTTTTTAGTACCACTTGTATTTTTTTTGGTACTTTTTTTTTAGTGCTTGTGAACACTTTTCTTTTTTTTTTTGGTACCACATGTATTTTTTTGGTACTCTTTTTTTGTAGTGCTTATGAACACTTTCTTTTTTTTTGGTACCACATGTATTCTTTTTGGTACTCTCTTTTTTTTTGTTATCCCTACGCTTACTTGAATCTTTTTGTGATAAAAGTAATTGCTAAATGGGATTTGATCAAAAGCTTGTCATTTTGTGAAAATCTTTTGTCAAATGATTGTTTTGGCATGGAAGCCAGATTTTTGCTTGTGGCATGGAAGCCAATTTTGGCATGAGAGCCAGCTTTTTTTGTAGCATTGATAGCCGAGTTTTTTTTTTTGTGGCATCTATAGCCAGTTTTGGTGGCATTGATAGCCGAATTTATGGCATTGATAGCCTGGGTTTTTGAAAGCCAATTTTTTTGTTTGTGGCATTGATAGTCGGTTTTGTTTTGGTGGCATTGATAGCCGGTTTGTGGCATTTATAGCCTGTTTTGGTGGCATTGATAGCTGGTTTTGGTGGCATTTATAGCCGGTTTTGGTTTGGTGGCATCTATAGCCTGTTTGGTTTTCAAAAATGCAAGTATCGACTAAAAGTCGCCTCCCTGCTGAATGTTCTTGCAAGTATTGATAGAATGTCGCCTCCTTGCTCATTCGGTTGCGAGTATCGATGGAATGTCGCATCCTCGTGGATTTGGGTGCAAGTATCGATGGAATGTCGCATCCTTGCTTTTCAAGAATTTTGGTTTTGCGGGTACTGACTTGATGTCGTTTCCCCATGATTTTTGAAATTTGTGATTTTCTCGAACCTTTGGGTTATGGATATCAACTGAAATGTTGCGTCTCCATGGTTTTTTAGGTTTTTTCGAACCTTTGAAATTTGGGTTGTGGATATCAACTAAAATGTTGCATTTCCACGGTTTTGGATTTTGCAAGTATTGACGAAATGTCGCTTCCCTGCGATTTTGGAAGTGTCGAACATGGTTCATATGCTTCCGATTTGTGCGAGTATCGACTAAGCGTCGCTTCCTCGCGATTTTTTGAAAAACATTTTTTTTGTTTAAAGACACGAGGGTCATAAGCTTTGACCTAAAACCATTTTGGTGGTAAAAGGCAGGGTGGACTAGGGTAGAAATCCCTGAATCCGGATTTTGTTTCAAACCATGAATTTTGGGTTCAAGGGTTGAAAATTTTGGTCAAGTTAGGGAAAGGTTCCTAAACTTGGGTTTTTTGAACAATGAAACTATGGAAGTAAGCATTGTTTAAATTTCTAGAAATTTCAACATTTGACATGAAAATTCTAAAAAAGGGTGGGTTTAGCGAGCGTGTACCTGGAAACCGATTTTGGCCGTACAGGAATTGCTCTTACCCAGTTGGGTAAGTCTTCAAGGGTAGTACCGCTTTAAGAACTTGTCGTTGATGGGCAGCATACATCTGTCACCTTCCATGTTTAGGAGTGCGTATGCGCCGTTGGAGAAAACCTTGTCGATGACGTAGGGTCCCTCCCATTTTGGCTCAAATTTGCCTTTGGACTTGTGAGTGAAGGCCATTGGTCTTTTTACCGCAAGAACCAAGTCACCCTTTTTGTGGGCACGTTACCTGACCTTTTTATCGAAAGATCCTGCCATGCGTGCTTGGTAAAGTTCAATGCTTTGTTGAGCTTCGAGCCGTCTCTCATCGAGATTGTCTAGCTCATGGAGTCGCAATTTGACATTGCTTTCTTGAGTTATGTCATTTTGCAAGGATACCCTCAAGGAAGGAATTTGTACTTCCAAGGGTACGACAGCTTCGCATCCATAGACCAAGGAGAATGGTGTACTATGGGTTGGTCCTCGAACGGTGGTTCGATAGGCCCACAAAGCTTCAGACATTTTGTCGCTCCAGTCTCTTTTATGACTAGAGACCATTTTTTTGAGGATTTTGCAGAGTGTCTGCTTGAAAGCTTCAGCTAACCCGTTTGCTGCCGGATTGTATGGAGTCGAAGGACAGCTTTGGATTTTGTATTTGTTGCAGAACCTGTAGAATCGATAATCCCGGAATTGTGGTCCTTATCATGGACGAATCTTTTGGGTATGCCGAAACGACAAATAATGTTGGTGCGTAGGAACTGAAGGACTGATGAGGTCTTCATTTCGTTGAACGCAAATGCTTCTGACCACTTGGAGAAATAATCCGTAGCGGCGAAGATGAAGCGATGACCTTTGCTCGAAGGGGGAGAAATAGGACCTATGATGTCCATACCCCAGGCTTCGAAAGGCCATGAGATCGCTGTAGGATGCAGCCATTCTGGAGACATGTGAATGTAATCTCCATGAATTTGGCATTGTTGGCAGCGCTTAGCAAATTGCATTGCGTCAGCTACCATGGTAGGCCAGTAATATCCTAACCTTTTTATCTGATCATAGAGTTTGGGACCAGCCTGATGAGCTCCGCAAAGACCAGCATGAACTTCTTTGAGTGTTTCTTCAACCTCTTGTTGTGACAAGCAGCATAGAAGTACTCCGTTGAAGGATTTCCTATAAAGGATTTTTGAAGGAATATCCAAATGGAAGCTTGGGGTTCGCCTTTGGGTGCTTACCCGTTCTTTTTGGATCTTCAGGTAGGATTCCGAACATAATGTAATCAATGAACGGATCCCTCCAGTCACCGATTGAAGTTTGAAGGATTGAAATCCTACTTCCAACCACTTGGTGGCATTCAGCAACAGCTTGGTGTGTGTTAAGAGGAGGAAGGATTCTTCTTTCGCACACTGTGATTTGCATGTTTTCCCCTTCCTGAATTGCCATGGATGCGGCAAGTCCAGCTAGGGCATCTGCACGTATGTTTTCACCTCTACGAATGTGGGTGATGTGACAGATGTCAAACTTTTGCAGAAGCGATTGTGCTTTGTGTTAGTAAGGCAGCAAATCTGGCTTCCTGACTTCAAATTTCTAATTCATCTGGTTGACGATCAGTTGAGAGTCTCCAAAGACTTCTAGCATGGTGATACCGGATTCGATGGCGAGTTCCAGTCCTAAGATCAGAGCTTGATATTCAGCTGCATTGTTTATGCATGGTTCCAGTAGCGAGAAAGCGTGTGGAATCATGTATTTGTCGGGGCTAACAAAGAGGATGCCAACTCCCAAGATCAGCTGTCTTTTTTCATTCATCCTGGTTGCACCGTCAAAGTACATGTCCCAGGAGGCACTTTGTAGAAAGTCTCCACATTCTAGACTGGTTCGTCTGGGAGATCATCTCTGAGTGGAGAATCTTTAGGCAATGGATGCTCTGCGAGGAAGTCTGCTAGAGCTTGCCCTTTGATTGCCTTTTGTGGTACATACCTAATATCAAATTGTGACAGAAGGATGGACCATTTTGCCAGTCGAGCGTTGAGAGAACCTGCCTTTATGACAAGGACCTTCAAGAGGTTGACCCTCGAGACCAGGTATACTGTGTTGGAAAGCAAGTAGTGACGCATCTTTTGTACGGCGAACATCACTGCAAGGCATTCTTTTTCGACTGGAGAGTAGCGATGCTCTGCACCTACTAGCATGCGGCTGCGATAATATAGAGCAGCTTCTTTTCTTTGATCATTTTCTTGTGCAAGCAGAGCTCCCAAAGAGTGATCAAGGGCTCTTATGTACAAGATGAATGGTTTTCCAGTGGTAGGAGCAGCTAACACTAGAGGTTTTGTCAGGTATGACTTGATGTCTTGGAAAGCAGCTTCACAGTCAGCATCCCAGACAAAGTTTACACCTTTTTTCATCAACCGGGAGAATGGACGGCATTTCCCCGAAAGATTGGAGATGAACAGTCTGATGTAGGCCAATCTCCCTTGAAGCCCTTTGAGTTCTCTCAAGATTCTTGGAGAGGGCATTTCTAGAATGGCTTTGACTTTTATGGGGTCAAGTTCTATTCCAGCTTTCCGAACTAAGAATCCGAGGAGCTTACCCGACGAGACGCCGAAGAAACATTTCAAAGGATTCATTCGCAGTTTGTGTTTGCGAAGCCGGAGGAAGACTTCTCGGAGGTTTTCGAGATGATCTTCTTTTCTTTTGCTTTTGACGGCGAGGTCATCAACGTAACATTCAGCCGTCTTGTGCTGCATATCTTAGAATATTTTCATCATAGCCCTCTGATATGTGGCACCAGCATTTTTCAGACCAAATGGCATGACAGTGTAGCAATACACGCCAAATGGGGTCCGAAAAGATGTATGTTTTTCATCTTCAGGATGCATCTTTATTTGATTGTAGCCAGAGAAACCATCCATGAATGTCATTCGCTCGAATCCACAGGTATTATCGATCATTACCTCTGGTATGGGGAGCGGAAATTCATCTTTAGGGCATGCGCCGTTCAGGTCTCTATAGTCAATACAGACCCTGATCTACCCATTTTTCTTTGTCACGGGGACAATGTTGGCCAACCATTCAAGATGTTGTTCCTCACGGATGAAGCCGACGCTTTTGAGTTTTTGAACTTCTTGTTCAATTTTATCCATCACATCTGGACGGAATCTTCTTTGGCTTTGTTTGACAGGCTTGATGTCTTCTTAAAGATTGAGTTTGTGAACCGCTATTTTGGGGTCTAACCCTGGCATTTCAGCGTAAGACCATGCAAAGCAATCAACGAACTCACGAAGAAAGGCGATATACTCGGGTAACTCATCATCCTTTATATTCTTGCTTATGAATACAGGACGTGGGTTATCTGGTGTTCCCAAGTCTATCTTTTGAACAGGATCTTCTGTTGGAAGGTTCGAAGGTGGTTCCTCCACAATATTTTCGGAGGCTTCCAGCTCAACGAAACCTTCTGGGGTTTCAAAGGCATTTCCAGACCAAGGTTTTGTTCCTTTCCACGGGTCTTCTTGATCGGTAATTTTCCTCAGGCTTGCTATGAGATGATCCCAATCGCCTGTTGAAACCAGGTTGAAGTAGACTACTTCTTTTGGAGATGAGGGTTCTTCTGGGTCAGAAGACCACACATCTGTGCCATCGGACAACTCCTCTTCATTTTCGGAGAAATCGTGCCAATTGGATGAGCTTCCTGGATCTTTGTCAGGTGACTCATCAAAGAGATATCCAGGGAGATCGATGTCTTCATGGACTTGAGATGTTGAGGCTTGGTCAATATATTGACTTTTAAGCCTTTGTGTCAACTGTCTCAAGGGAGTGTCAGGATCATACCCTAACCCGTGTGAAGACTTTTCTACATAGCCATAGAGTCTCCAATCTTCCAGCTGGCTTTTGGTCAAGACGGGCCCCAATGGCGTGAGAATACCGCGTCCTTCTCCCAAACCGACTGGGTTTTAAGCGTCATAGCCCATTTTCTTCATAATAGCTTGTGCCACAGAACTGTATAAGGATAGTTGAGGCATACCTTTATTTTGGAAAGGTTCAAGCATGGAGTTTGATGAAGAAGCATCCGATCTATGGAAGAAGATCGGCTTTTCCTTTGCTGAAGTTGCTGGAACAACGAAGGAAGCTGACGTAGGATCTTCTATGTCAGAAGTTGTCTCCATTGGAGTGAGAGCAGGCTGAACTTGCTGAGTGTCAGCTTGGCTTGACGATGCGTCGTCTTCTGGCTCTGAATCCGAGTCCGTGTCTTGCATGATAGACACGAAAGAGACAACAAATTTGCCCCCAGGCTTTTGCTTTGCCTTCTTCACTTTATTTGTGATGACCAAAGGCTTTGAAGGTTTGAGGGAGATGATGAAGGGAGTTTGAATGCTCTCTTCAGATATACCGGATGATTTGTTTTCTTCCGGTGATTGTTGAGGAGCTTTACCTTTATCTTTCTGGAGATTTTCGGCAAAGGATGCTGTGTGCTTATCCTCTTCTTCTTTTTCACCTTCATACATCTGTGAGTCTGCGAAGTGGACTTCTTTACCTTTGAAGGGTTTTCTGTCCGCAAAGATTCGATGTATCATGCCGTCGTCACCAACAAACTTGATGCATTGATGTAGAGTTGAAGGGACAACACCATTCTCGTGGATCCAAGGGCGTCCGAGAAGGATGTTGTAGCATGAAGGGGTTTTTATTGCATACACAGTGACCTCAGAGATAAGATCACCGATCTGCAACTTGAACCTGATTTTGCCAATAGGCCTTTGAGTACTCCCATCGTATCCAAAGATAGATACAGATGTGTGGCTCAGCTTGCTGGGTGGGATGCCCAACTCTTCGAGAGCCGATGTGGAGATGAGGTTGAGTGCAGAACCTGGGTCGATCTGAACTCTGTGCATAGGCATTTCCTTGATATACCCTGTGAAGTACAGGGGTCGGTTATGCCTGGTTTCGCCAAGTAGGAGGTCGTCCTTTGTGAAGGCGATGGTTGCACTGGCTGCTTTTTTAACCGAGAGGCATTCAATGCATGATCCCTTAGTTTTCTTCTTTTCTCCCTTTGAGGAGGCCTCTGAGTTTTTGACCCGGTAATCCATTTCAATTTGGAGGACTTGCGGGGCATGTTTGTCGACATCCTCATTCAGCTTTTGTAATTCGGAGATGAGATTATCACGAGTGTGCGGAGACATTCGCAACAAATCTAGGATGTGCAGACGTGCAGGTATGTGCTTGAAGTGTTCAATCAAGTCATACTTGAAAGCCTCCTTAGGGCCTGCATGTTCATCATTGTTGCCACTAGGGGCGCTTACAACATCTTTTCCCGAAGGATTTACATATGTAAAGGAAGATTGGTTGTAATTTTTGTGGTAGTCCCGGCCAGAGCGGGTGCCTCTACCAAATTCGAGAGGTTCTTGAGAAGGGTCTTCGTTTGGAAGATTGTCTTCAGGATCAAGAGGCTATCATTTTTCATTTGCTGAGGATGAATCAGCAGCAGAGTTGCCATCCTCAGTGATTGTGTTGCACGGAGCATTTTTCGGGAACAAGTCCTGAACAGCATCCAGCAACCTTTCTTCTTTGTTGACTAATTCATCGTCCCAAGCATCAATAGCTGGGAATTCTTCAGTCAGGAAGGGTGTGAACTTTGAAGTCACAGTCTCAGGAGAAGAAACCTGAGAGGGTGTCATCTCAGTGAAAGTCACGTGAGACGAGGTGGCTTCAGAAGATACATTGCTAGGCGTCGCCGGAGTGTAAGTGCTCTCATCAGACGATGCTTCGGAAGAGCTATAATCCCGAATTATCACATTACAGGAAGCTCTGATGGGAGACGTTGCCTGATCGGAGTCAGACTCATCCTCGGATGTAAGAGGATCGTCTATCCAGCAATTTTCTCCATTTTCAGGAGTTAAGGGAGGATGAACCTGGTGGTCTTCAGGGACTTCAGGCTCTGGGTTGCGAGGAGGCTCGTTGACGCGGTCTTGCTCTTGTTCTAGAGCGAGTCGCTGCAAGATCCTTGCATATTCTTCAAGATCAGGCATGGGAGCCGGATCTTCTTCTTCATCAACTCTTTGTGGCTCAACATGGTTGATTTCCACTGGAGTAATGAGAGGTGCTGAGTCAGCAGCATTTTCTTATACAGCTTCTTGGTCTTCTTCATCATCAGACCAGGATCCTTATGGCTGTAGGGGGTTATACCAAATTACTGGCATAAGATGACACTCAGGAACCCATTCTTCATCGGAGAGATATTCTCCTGTTTCAAGGGACTCCTCCCACTCATCTGTGTAGTTGGATTTGAATCCATCATCGGTGTCGCTGGACTCGTATCCATCAATGGAGAATCCAACTACCGAATTGCAAGAGTATGATTGATGGACCGCGCTCCTGCTCGGTTCTACCGAGGTCGGCGGACGTGGGAGTCCGTTTGGTTCCGACCCTTTCGTAACCGGGGGGCAAGGGCGTGCATCAACATTTCTTTTTTTTTTGTGGGTGTGCCAGATTTTCTATTTTTACTTGGAATTGCAAGTGGTGATCCGGAGATCAACCTTCGCAAGTAAAAAGGATATCAACTTCTTTCAAGTTTTCCATTGCACATATATTTAAGAAAAGAGACATTTTCTTGATTTGCCGTGAAAGGCGATTTTTTTGGCATTTATAGCCGATTTTGGCGTTTATAGCCGATTTTTGGCGTTTATAGCCGATTTTGGCGTTTATAGCCGATTTACAATCCTTATCAATAATGAAAGACAAGAATTGTGATTTTTGTCTCTTTTGAAAAAATACAAACTACAATGAAAAGCAAGAGAAGGAGGATCTAACTTCTCAGGAGATTGTGGGGGACTTGTTTAGATTGACGGTCGCAAGCCATATGTGGGCTTCGCCATCATCCATGCAGATGAGAACAGAGGATGCTATTTGATTCGCTTGGCTTGGCTATAACCTCGGGTTTTTAGAAGACAAAGACCAAAGGAAGGTCCTATGTCCAATAAAAAACCGAGTAGACGGGCTGAAAAGCCATATCTAAGCCATTGGAGGCAGGAGGAGAAGGCAAGGACCTTGGGGGGGGGGGGGTACCCCCCAAGGGACTTTTGTCACCTTGTTGCGGTGGCCGGTGTAGAACTTCCACAGAGTTTTCTCTCTTTTTTCTTTTCTCTGGATTTCTGACTGCTGTCTGTTGATGTTCGTTGTCTGTCCGTTTTTTTTTCTTCTTGGAGAGCCCTCCTATTTATAGGCTTTTAGGTAGCCTTTTAGGTGGGTTTATGGGCTTTTATTGTCATTAAGCCGCATAATGGGAGGAGTTACAAAATTGAATTGTTTATTTTGTAACTCCTTTTTCTTGGCTTCTGATTGGCCGGAGGAGATTGAGGGTATTTAATCGCCTTTAATCGCCATGATGGGAGGAGTTTCATGGGTTAAATGCCATGAATTTCTTGACTTGTAACTCCCGAATGCTTGCTTCTGATTGGGCCGTCCAAAGAAATGGATTAATGACTGTAATAAAGCTAGTCAATTAATCGCATTAAGTGGTCGCCGAGCAGCTGAAGAGTCGCGGGCCGTGCCACGTCTTTTGAGATTCTTCTGTTGATGATCATCGATGGATCTTCATGTAGATCGACATCAGATGACCATGTAATTTCAGGTGTTTGTTGCCAACAGCGGGTCGGTGCCATCTGTCCTGTCGATTTCTCGATCGGTCGGGTGGAAAGCACACTTTTTTTGGTTGACCGGGTGGCGATCAATACTGTCTTCGATACTCTTGATGATTTACCCGTGTTTTGGACGGATGTCAGAGGACTTGGTGTCTCAAAAGCATGAATTTTGGAAAGTACCAGAGGCTGGGCTCCTCGAATCGCGAAAAAACGGCGAAAACCGGGGTCTCCGGGGCTTTCCCGGTGACCCCGGGGTCCAAGGTCGCCGGCGACCCTGGCCCCGCTGCGACCCTGGGAGGGTTTTCCCCCTTTCGTGTCCCGTTTTGCGTCCGTTTTTACTTTTTTCTGATTCTTTTTTTCTTCTGTACTTTTCCTTGACATTTTGACCATTTATTGGCCTGATTTCTTTGTAGGAAACCTGATGAGAATCCTTGCATTTTATTTTGCAAAGTTTCCAATTTCCTGAGAAAGCCGAAGACTTTGTCGCGCAGAGCTGCCGATTTTTCGTCAGAAGCTGAAACTGGGCCAAACGATGTCGGAATGACCTGAAATTTGGTGTGAAGCCTCCTGAGCAATAAATAAGACCAACCATAGGCTTTTGTTTGAGTTTCGAAGCCGTTTGGGGTCCTATCACCTGCAGACTTGCTTTTTGTCGCGATGAAGATGTCGCGGTTTGATGTGTGGTCAACCGATGTCCGATTGACTTGAAATTTGACAGGGAACCTATTGGAGTCATTTTAAGATGATCCATAGGTTCTGTCTTGGAAACCATGGTCCCGGAGAGCTTTTGTCGTCGAGAGCTCCTTTTCGGCTGTCGGAGAAGCGAAGTTAGGCCAAATGATTTTGAAATGGCCCGAAACTTCTTGTGTACTCTTTTGGCTGTCTGGAAGAATCTTGCAGTTTTTGTTTGATTCTGACAAGATTTGATTTTTGGAAGCAGCATTGCCTATTTATGGCAGGTTGCGACTTCATGTAGCTCTTTGGATCTTGAAAAGGCAAAGTGACATTTTTGGTGTCAACAATGATGCCTCCTGCATGGCTTCTTTGAATCGAGGTGGCATGAAATCACTGAGAGTGAATTTCCTTACCCCCTTTGAAGTCTCTGGAAGGGATATTTTTGTTGCCTCCAGTGAAACGGTAGAGGAAGCCTCTGCCTTTTCTTTGACCTCTTGTTTTGGCTGGGTCTTCTCTTGCCGTTTAAGCTTGAGGAGATGTTTCCTAGCCTGCCTTCGCTGTTGAGCTGTAGGCTTTGTTTTCACGACCTCCCAATTTTCATCTTCCAGGAGATCGGGATGTACCCATATTGGTTGTCCGTCTGGTGTCGGGTAAGGAACCAGTTCCTCGGACGCTTGGATTGATTTGATCACCTTGAAGGAAGTAGTGATCTTTTTCTTCGGTGATTTTGATGTTTGTCCACATGTCACCATGTTGACGGAGGCAGGCCCATAGTTTTTGTCAAAGGTGATGACTCCATTTTTCCACATCTCGTTTATTTTCTCCCTCACAACGAAGCATTGATTGAGAGGATGCGAGATCATCTGGTGGTATGGACAGTACCGAGGATCGTTGGTTTTGCCAACATCACCCGGTCTTTTTGGTTCAGGCAAGGTGAGCTTGCCGTTTTCCACAAAAGCCCCGAAGATTTCATCAACATCTTCATCAAATGGGTATTTCTTCTCTACTCGTTCTTTGAAGGCATCTGAGAGTTCAGTTCTCTTACCAGCAACTTTATTTTCAGCTTTCTTTGGTGGCTGAGGAGCTGACTTGGTCTGCACATTGAGGACCTCTTTTTTCTTTGGTTTAGAGGTTGCAATGGCGGTTGGCTCTTTTCTTGATGATTTCTGACTGTTGAGGTCTTTAATCACCGTTTCAGCTTCCATGGAAGCTTCTAGGAGTTCTCCCAGGTTTTTTGATTTGTTGCCGATGATCATGGAGCGGATTCTGGCTCTCATGTTGTTTCGGCAAATGTCGACTAGCGACGCTTGTGGCAATACATCAGAGCATTTGTATGCCATTGCTTTCCACTTGTGAATGAAGTCATATGTTGATTCATGCTCCCCCTATTTTGGGCTGCACAGCTGAGCCATAGTAGCGGGATGATCCTCACCTTTGAAGTGAGTCAGGAAGCATGTCTCTAGCATGGCCCAGTTTTGGATTGAGTCTTCCGGCAGAGTGGAGTACCAATCGAAGGCCGTACCTTTTAGGGTACTTACAAAGAGACGGATCTTGAGTGCATCTTGATCCTCGATAGCTCCCGTTAGGATCTTGAAGTGGATGACATGCTGTCTGGCCGATCCTTTCCCCATATATGTTTGGAGAGTAGGATGCTTGAATTTGGTGGGGAACGGGACCGAGTTCATCCATAAGGGATATGGTGGCTTGATCCCATGCTCCTTGAGTATATCCTCTTCTTTTGCTTTGGCGAGGATACTGTCTACGTCCTTTTTGGTAAGGGCGCGTGACTCATTTTCTTCTCCATTTACCTCGTCGTTTTGATGATTCGGAGGAGGTTCATTGTTCGCCTGATTTTGGAAGGCGAGGAGAAGGTTTTCCATCAGAGTTTCAATCCTCTACTGGCCCTATTCCAACTGCTGGATGCGGGTGATCGCATCTTCTGGAGGTGGATTGCGGGGTGGTGGCTCAGAATTTGTAGCCAAGACATTCATCCTTCGTGATTCGAACGAAGAAACTGTCCTAGTGACTGAGCTGGGGCTCATTCTTTTTGAAGAAGAGCTTGAGGAAGGATCACTCTGCCGTCCTTTGCTTGAAGGAGCAGGGGATTCTTTTGAATGTCTTCTTGTCCTTGAGACACTGCGGGTCGTCGGACGTCGGACATGGATTTTTGTTGCTGATTTTTGGCGCCTTCTGGTTTTTTCCAACCATATGGACGACAGCAACTTGGTTGGGTCTTTCTTTTCGACCCATTTGGGAGAGACTTGAAGTGTTGGAGGCTGGGTCCTTTGCTTCTTTAGTCTCTTTTGCCGGTATGACGCGTGGCGGTGTATACGACGAGCAATTTGAGCTTCGGTAAGCTCTGGCTGGGCTTTGACGATGAAGGATGTGCTCCCTCTGGCGCAGCAGCCGAGCCTGTCTTCTTTGCAGCTGGGCAAGGACAGGATGCGAACCCTGTCCTTCGCCTGTTGCAAGCGAAGCTTTGAATTTTTGGAGTTCGGCCCCTATAGAGATGAAGGGTCGAACTGTAGGTTTATAGGCCTTAGCAGGTGCTTGTAGAGGCCTTGTGATGCATGATCTAATTTTGGGCTTGTATGAACAAGCCGGCTCATGCTGGGATGACTTGGAAGTCAGGTTGGAGATGGGTCTCTCCTCTTTTATGTAAGCAAGAGGGTAGAACTGGTTCTCCTTGAGTGGGGCCAGGAATGCTGGCTTAGTGGATGTTTGGGACCTTCTTTGTTTTGGTGAAGGTCTTGGGGACCAAGTCTTGGGATAGACCTGGTTGCTTGCAGGTCGAGGCTTCGTGGGGGTGCCACGGGCTTCAGGCCTTCTGGTGCTCGCCTTTGGTGTCACGGTAGTGACACGTTGAGAGGCGAGTTTCTGCTTCTTGGAGGGAGCAGCTTGTTCCTCGAGAAGTGGGAATGGTCCCAGCATCCCAAAGACGATAGTCCAGGGAGTCGATGTCGACCCGGAGTTCAGAGAGTTGCCGAGGGAGTTGACACTTCAGCAGCTGATGGGGCGCTTGTAGGTGCACGCAGTTTGCTTCTGTTGAAGCATGATTTGGCGCTTGTTCTCATCGAAGGTAATGGTAAGCGATGCTGCCATTGTTAGTTTTTTTCGAAAATTTATGAAACAAGACTACATCCATTAGTAATCACAAGAATATAATGATCATAAATGGGAAGTTCTATGGTTTCGTCTTTTCAAATTGCTCGAGGGAGATGACCCAAGCAATATGAGGAAGGCAAAATGCTATAGAGGGTACAATTGTTCTGATGGCAGGTATGGTAAGCCCAGAATGAGCGTCCCAGTGACTGCTAGAAGCAATTGTGAACTTAAATTCGACTTATCGAGAAGCAAAGCTTGCTCGAGATAAGAAGAATATAAAGTTTGGAGTTACAGATGTGCCGGTCGCAATACAGTAGACCCTGAAAGGGCATACTAGTACTGCTAGACACAAATGTTTTGAGACCGCATCCATGAGATGAGATTCTCTGTTTTGAAAGGGCAAAATTGGATTCATCAAAGAGAGCAGATGGTATTCCAATCTGAACACGAGCTCAGCGATTTCCGCGAGCGCCAGTGCTCAGAAAGAAATGAACCATAATTTCTCGAATCTGAATCTAAAAATGACGAGTTTTTTTTTTTAAGGCCAATATCGGGTTCATCAAAGAGAGCAAAAGGCACTCCAATCTGAACACGGGCTCAGCGATTTCCGCGAGCGCCAGTGCTCAGAAAGGAGAAGACCAAGATTTCTCCAATCTAAACCCAAAATGACGGAAGTTTTTTTTTTGAAGATTTTGAAGATTTTTTTTAAAAAAAATTCTTTTTATTTTTTATTTTTTTTATATTATATTTTTTTTCAGATTTTTTTTTGAAAAAATTTTTATTTTTTATTTTTTATTTTAACATTTTTATTTTTTTTAAAAATTTATTTTTTTTAATTTATTTAAAAGACGAGAGAGTACACATAGGCCTCCTAACCCGGTCTTATGAAATCTTGATTGATAGAATTGCCCCCAGGTAAGGGTAGGATTACTTAATGAACCCGTTTGGAGGACCCTTGCCTAGAACAGTCAAGCTGTCTCCACACTCTGGACAAGGCTTTTCTTTGAATCAACCATGATCAAAGAACATAGTTGGTTTAACCTTAGTGGTCTATGTCTTTTTTTTTGTTTTATATATATATATTTTGATTTTTAATGAACTCATCGAAGAGAAACGATGGCCCAAAACCTTAGTCGAACAGGCTCAACATTTCTGCAAGCGCGATGAACGATAGGAACGGATCAAGGTTTCTCAATTTTGAATCCAAAATGAGTAATCTAAATTTTTTTTATTTTTTATTATATTTTTTTTAGATCTTTAATGAACTCATCGAAGAGAAACGATGGCCCAAAACCTTAGTCGAACAGGCTCAACATTTTTGCAAGCGCCATGAACGATAGGAACGGATCAAGGTTTCTCAATTTTGAATCCAAAATGAGAAATCTAATTTTTTTTAATTTTTTATTATATATTTTTTTTAGATCTTTAATGAACTCATCGAAGAGAAACGATGGCCCAAAACCTTAGTCGAACAGGCTCAACATTTCTGCAAGCGCGATGAACGATAGGAACGGATCAAGGTTTCTCAATTTTGAATCCAAAATGAGAAATCTAATTTTTTTTTATTATATATTTTTTTTAGATCTTTAATGAACTCATCGAAGAGAAACGATGGCCCAAAACCTTAGTCGAACAGGCTCAACATTTCTGCAAGCGCGATGAACGATAGGAATGGATCAAGGTTTCTCAATTTTGAATCCAAAATGAGAAATCTAATTTTTTATTTTTTTTATATTTTTTTTGAAAAGAGAATGAGCGGAAATAAATTCAAAGAATTAGAAATTCCCAAAAAATCTCATCTCATTTTTTTAGATGCGGAATCCAACATAGGCCACCAATTATAAAGTAGCGAAGGAATCGAGAAAAGAAATATAAGCATAGAGCAAAATATATGATAATGAAATATTTCATTTCTAGCATCATGTTCTCAAATAAACGGGTCCCACCGGGTGTGCCAGCTTGTTGGACTGCCCTCTCTGCTCGGTTCTACCGAGGTCGGCGGACGTGGGAGTCCGTTGGGTCCGACCCTTTCGTAACCGGGGGGCAGAGGCGCGCATCAACATTTTTGTTGTGTGGGTGTGCCAGATTTTATATTTTACTCGGAATTGCAAGTGGTGATCCGGAGATCAACCTTCGCAAGTAAAAAGAAATCAACTTCTTTCAAGTTTTCCATTGCACATATATTTAAGAAAAGAGACATTTTTCTTGGTTTGCCGTGAAAGGCGATTTTTTTGGCATTTATAGCCGATTTTGGCGTTTATAGCCGGTTTCTGGCGTTTATAGCCGATTTTGGCGTTTATAACCGATTTACAATCCTTATCAATAATGAAAGACAAGAGTTATGATTTTTGTCTCTTTTGAAAAAATACAAACTACAATAAAAAGCAAGAAAAGGAGGATCTACTTCTCAGGAGATTGTGGGGGTCCCGTTTAGATTGGACGGTCGCAAGCCATATGTGGGCTTCACCATCATCCATGCAGAGGATGCTATTGATTCGCTTGGCTTGGCTATAACCTCAGCTTTTAGAGGACAAAAGACCAAAAGGAGGTCCTATGTCCAATAAAAAACTGAGTAGACGGGCTGAAAAGCCACATCTAAGCCATTGGAGGCAGAAGGAGAAGGCAAGGACCTTGGGGGGGGGGGTACCCCCAAGGGACTTTTGTCACCTTGTAGTGGTGGTCGGTGTAGAATTTCCACAAAGTTTTCTCTCTTTTCCTTCTCTGAATTTCTGTGCTTTTTTCTGATCTGGGATCTATCTCGTTTTTCCGATGATCTCTGTGTTTTTTCCGATCTGTTTCTTCTTGGAGAGCTCTCCTATTTATAGGCTTTTAGGTAGCCATTTAGGAGGGTTTATGAGCCTTAATTGTCATAAAGCTACATAAAGGGAGGAGTTACAAGATTTAAGTGTTTATTTTGTAACTCCTTTTTCTTGGCTTCTGATTGGCCGGAGGAGATTGAGGGCATTTAAATCGCTTTTAATCACCATGATGGGAGGAGTTTCATGGGTTAAATGCCATGAATCTCTTGACTTGTAACTCTCGGATGCTTGCTTCTGATTGGTCCATCCAAAGAAATGGATTAATGACTGTAATAAAGCTAGTCAATTAATCGCATTAAGTGGTCGCCGAGCAGTTGAAGAGTCGCAGGCCGTGCCGCGTATTTTGGGATTTTTCTGGCGATGATCATCGATGGATCTTCATATTGATCGACATCGGATGACCATGTAACTTCAGGTGTTGGTTGCCAACAGTGGGTCGGTGCCATCTGTCTTGTTGATTTCTCGATCGGTCCGGGTATAAAGCAAACTTTTTTTGGTTGACCGGGTGGCGATCAATGTTGTTTTCGATACTCTTGATGATTGACCCGTGTTTTTTACGGATGTCAGAGGGTTTGGTCTCTCAAAAGTAATGAGTTTTGGAAACTACCAGAGGCTGGACGCTTCGAATAGCAGAAAAAACGGCGAAAACCGGGGTTTCCGGGGCCTTCCCGGCGATCCCGGGCTCCATGGTCGCAGGGGCCTGCGACCCTGGGGGGTTTTTCCCCCTTTTTGTCTCGTTTTGTGTCCGTTTTTGCTGTTTTTCGATTCTTTTTTTCTTCTGTATTTTTCCTTGACATTTTGACCATTTATTGGCTTGATTTCCCTGTAGGAAACCTGATAAGAATCCTTGCATTTTGGTTTTCAAAGTTTCTAATTTCCTGAGAAAGCCGAAGACTTTGTCGCGCAGAGCTGCCGATTTTCTGTCAGAAGCTGAAACTGGGTCAAACGATGTCAGAATGACCTGAAATTTGGTGTGAAGCCTCCTGAGCAATAAATAAGACCAACCATAGGCTTTTGTTTGAGTTTTGAAGCCGTTTGGGGTCCTATCACCAGTAGACTCGCTTTTGTCGCGATGAAGATGTCGCGGTTTGATGTGCGGTCAACCGATGTCCGATTAACTTGAAATTTGACAGGGAACCCATTGGAGTCATTTTAAGATGATCCATAGGCTCTGTCTTGGAAACCATGGTCCCTGAGAGCTTTGCCGTCGAGAGGCCTGATTTGGCTTCCGAACGTCAAACTATGGTCAAATGTTGTCGAAATGACCTAAAATTTGACGTGCAGCCCCTTGTAAGCATTTTGAAGCCGTCCATGTGCTCTATCTGATGAGTGATGGCCTCGGCGGTTCTTGCTGCCGAGAGGCTTGATTTAGCTGTTCGAGGGTTGATGTAGGGTCAAACATTGTCGATTTGACTCGAAACTTGACGTGGAGCCTTTTGGATGTATTTTGAGACCATCCATTGGCTCTGATCGAAGATTTGGTGCCTCCGATGCTTTCGTCGCCGAGAGCTCCTTTTCGGCTGTCGGAGAAGCGAAGTTAGGCCAAATGATTTTGAAATGGCCCGAAACTTCTTGTGTACTCCTCTTTTGGCTGTCTTGAAGGATCTTGCAGTTTTTGTTTGATTCTGACAAGATTTGATTTTTTGGAAGTAGCCTTGCCTATTTATGGCAGGTTGCGACTTCATGTAGCTCTTTGGATCTTGAAGAGGCAAAGTGAAATTTTTGGTGTCAACAACGACTGAAACATGGGATTTTCCAACACTTTGGCTCGAAAAAGGCCCGTCGGGGGCCTAGAATGTTAACGGCTGCGGGAAAAATCGAAAACCAGCACGAGCACTTCGCTCGAGGGTAGAGTAAGTTATAGAAACTGGCAGTTCGCAAATAGGACTCTCGATTAGAGAATTACGAGTGAAGCATTGCATTTTCCAACACTTAGGCTTGAAAATAGCTCGCCAGGGGTCCGGAATGGTAAACGTCGCCCGGAAAAATCAAAAACCGGCACGAGCACTTCCCTCGAGGGTAGAGTAAGTTGTAGGAATTGACGGTTCGTAAATAGAACTCCCGGTTAGAGAATTACGACTGAAACATGGGATTTTCCAACACTTTGGCTCGAAAACGGCCCGTCCGGGCCCGGAACGGCAAACGGCTGCGAGAAAAATCAGAAACCAGCACAAGTACTTCGCTCGAGGGTAGAGTAATTTTTAGGAACTGACTTTTCATAAATAGGACTCCCGATTAAAGAGTTACGAGCGAAACATGGGATTATCCAACACTTAGGCTCCAAAACGGCCCGTCGGGGGTCCGGAAATGTAAAATGGCCCCAGAAAAAATCAAAATCCAGCACGAGTACTTCCCTCGAGGTAGAGTGACTTGTAGGAACTGACTGTTCGCAAATAGAACTCCCGGTTAGAGAATTGCGCTGAAACATGAGATTTTCCAACACTTTGGCTCGAAAACGGCGCGTTGGGGGCCTGGAACGGGAAACGGCCCAAGGTAAAATAAAAAATCGGCACGACCACTTCCCTCGAGGGTAGTGTAACTTGTAGGAACAGATGGTTCGCAAGTAGGACTCTCGATTAAAGAATTACGAGCGAAACATTGGATTTTCCAACACTTAGGCACGAAAATGCCCCGCCGGGTGTCCGGAATGGGAAAATGCCCCTCGAAAGTTTAAAAACCGTCACAGGCACTTCCCTCGAGGGTAGAGTAACTTGTTGGAACTGACGGGTCACGAATAGGACTCCCGGTTAGAGAATTACGACTGAAACATGGGATTTCCAACAATTAGGCTCGAAAACAGCCCGTCGGTGGCCTGGAACGGGAAACGGCCATGGGAGAAATCGGAGACCGGCACGAGCACTTCGTTCGTTGGTAGGGTAACTTGTAGGCACTGATTGATCACAAATAGGACTCCTGGTTAGAAAATTACAAGCGAAACATGTGATTTTCCAAAACTTAGGCTCGAAAACGGCCCGTCGGAGGACCGGAAAGGTAAACGGTACCCGAAAATTACTCAAAACTGGTACGAGCACTTCCCTCGAGGGCAGAGTAACTTGTTGGAACTGACGGGTCGCGAATAGGACACCCGGTTAGAGAATTAAGACTGAAAGATGGGATTTTCCAACACTTAAGGCTCGAAAACTGCCCGCCGGGGGTCCGGAACTGGAAACGGCCGCCGGACAAAATTGAAAACCGGCACGAGCACTTAACTCGTGGGTAGAGTAACTTGTAGGCACTGACGGTTCGCAAATAGGACTCCCGATTAGAGAATTACGAGTGAAACATTGGGTTTTCCAACACTTGGGCTCCAAAACGGCCCACCGGGGGTCCAGAACGGGAAACGACATTCGGAAAAATAAAAAATCGGCACGAGCACTTCCCTCGAAGGTAGAGTAACTTGTAGGAACTGACGGTACAGAAGTAGGACTCTCGATTAGAGAATTACGACTGAAACATGGGATTTTCCAACACTTTTGCTCGAAAACGGCCTATCGGGGGCCCAGAACGGTAAACGGCTATGGGAAAAATCAGAAACCAGCACAAGCACTTCGCTCGAGGGTAGAGTAACTTGTAGGAACTGGCTTTTCATAAATAGGACTCCCGATTAGAGAATTACGAGCAAAACATGGGATTTCCAACACTTAGGCTCCAAAAGGGCACGCTGGGGGTCCATAAACGGAAAATGGCCCCCTAAAAAATTGAAAACCAGTACAAGCACTTCCCTCGAGGGTAGAGTAACTTGTAGGAACTGACTATTCGCAAATAGGACTCCCGGTTAGAGAATTCCGCTGAAACATGAGATTTTCCAATACTTATGCTCGAAAACAGCCCGTCGGTGGCCTGGAACGGGAAACGGCGGGGGGAGAAATCGGAAACCGGCAACGAGCACTTCGTTCGTGGGTGGAGTAACTCGTAGGAACTGAAGGTTCGCAAATATGACTCCGGTTAGAGAATTACGACTGAAACATGGGATTTTCCAACACTTTGGCTTGAAAAAAGGCCCGTCGGGGGCCTGGAATGTTAAACGGCTGCGGGAAAAATCTAAAACCAGCACGAGCACTTCGCTCGAGGGTAGAGTAAGTTATAGAAACTGGCAGTTCGCAAATAGGACTCTCGATTAGAGAATTACGAGTGAAGCATTACATTTTCCAACACTTAGGCTTGAAAACGGCTCGCCAGGGGTCCGGAATGGGAAACGGCACCCGGAAAAATCAAAAACCGGCACGAGCACTTCCCTCGAGGGTAGCGTAACTTGTAGGAATTGACGGTTCGTAAATAGAACTCCCGGTTAGAGAATTACGACTGAAACATGGGATTTTCTAACACTTTGGCTCGAAAACGGCCCATCCGGGCCCGGAACGGCAAACGGCCGCGAGAAAAATCGGAAACCAGCACAAGTACTTCGCTCGAGGGTAGAGTTATTTTTAGGAACTGACTTTTCGTAAATAGGACTCCCGATTAAAGAATTACGAGCGAAACATGGGATTATCCAACACTTAGGCTCCAAAACGGTCCGCCGGGGGTCCGGAAATGTAAAACGGCCCTAGAAAAATCAAAATCCAGCACGAGCACTTCCCTCGAGGTGGAGTGACTTATAGGAACTGACTGTTCGCAAATAGGACTCACGGTTAGAGAATTACGTTGAAACATGAGATTTTCCAACACTTTGGCTCGAAAACGGCGCGTTGGGGGCCTGGAACGGGAAACGGCCCAAGGTAAAATCAGAAATCGGCACGACCACTTCCCTCGAGGGTAGAGTAACTTGTAGGAACAGATGGTTCGCAAGTAGGACTCTCGATTAAAGAATTACGAGCGAAACATTGGATTTTCCAACACTTAGGCTCGAAAATGCCCCGCCGGGTGTCCGGAACGGGAAACTGCCCCTGGAAAGTTTAAAAACCGTCACGGGCAATTCCCTCGAGGGTAGAGTAACTTGTTGGAACTAACGGGTCACGAATAGGACTCCCGGTTACAGAATTACGACTGAAACATGGGATTTTCCAACAATTAGGCTCGAAAACAACCCGTCGGTGGCCTGGAACGGGAAACGGCCGCGGGAGAAATCGGAGACTGGCACGAGCACTTCGTTCGTTGGTAGAGTAACTTGTAGGCACTGATTGTTCACAAATAGGACTCCTGATTAGAAAATTACAAGCGAAACATGTGATTTTCCAAAACTTAGGCTCGAAAACGGCCCGTCGGAGGACCGGAAAGGGAAACGGTACCCGAAAATACTCAAAACCGGCACGAGCACTTCCCTCGAGGGCAGAGTAACTTGTTGGAACTGACGGGTCGCGAATATGACACCCGGTTAGAGAATTAAGACTGAAAGATAGGATTTTCCAACACTTAAGGCTCGAAAAACTGCCCGCCAGGGGTCCGGAACTGGAAACGGCCACCGGACAAAATTGAAAACCGGCACGAGCACTTCACTCGTGGGTAGAGTAAGTTGTAGGCACTGACGGTTCGCAAATAGGACTCCCGATTAGGGAATTACGAGTGAAACATTGGGTTTTCCAACACTTGGGCTCCAAAACGGCCCACCGGGGGTCCAGAATGGGAAATGACATCCGGAAAAATCAAAAACCGGCACGAGCACTTCCCTCGAAGGTAGAGTAACTTGTAGGAACTGACGGTACGGAAATAGGACTCTCGCTTAGAGAATTACGACTGAAACATGGGATTTTCCAACACTTTGGCTCGAAAACGGCCCGTCGGGGGCCCAGAACGGTAAACGGCTACGGGAAAAATCGGAAACCAGCACAAGCACTTCGCTCGAGGGTAGAGTAACTTGTAGGAACTGGCCTTTCGTAAATAGGACTCCCGATTAGAGAATTACGTGCAAAACATGGGATTTTCCAACACTTAGGCTCCAAAATGGCACGCCGGGGATCCAGAAACGGAAAACGGCCCCCTAAAAAATCGAAAACTAGTACAAGCACTTCCCTCGAGGGTAGAGTAACTTGTAGGAACTGACTGTTCGCAAATAGGACTCCCAGTTAGAGAATTACGCTGAAACATGAGATTTTCCAATACTTATGCTCGAAAACAGCCCGTCGGTGGCCTGGAACGGGAAACGGCGGGGGGAGAGAAATCGAAAACCGGCACGAGCACTTCGTTCGTGGGTGGAGTAACTCGTAGGAACTGAAGGTTCGCAAATATGACTCCCGGTTAGAGAATTACGACTGAAACATGGGATTTTCCAACACTTTGGCTTGAAAAAGGCCGGTCGGGGGGCCTGGAATGTTAAACAGCTGCGGGAAAAATCTAAAACTAGCACGAGCACTTCGCTCGAGGGTAGAGTAAGTTATAGAAACTGGCAGTTCGCAAATAGGACTCTCGATTAGAGAATTACGAGTGAAGCATTACATTTTCCAACACTTAGGCTTGAAAACGGCTCGCCAGGGGTCCGGAATGGGAAACGGCACCCGGAAAAATCAAAAACCGGCACGAGCACTTCCCTCAAGGGTAGCGTAACTTGTAGGAATTGACGGTTCGTAAATAGAACTCCCGGTTAGAGAATTACGACTGAAACATGGGATTTTCTAACACTTTGGCTCGAAAACGGCCCATCCGGGCCCGGAACGGCAAACGGCTGCGAGAAAAATCGGAAACCAGCACAAGTACTTCGCTCGAGGGTAGAGTAATTTTTAGGAACTGACTTTTCATAAATAGGACTCCCGATTAAAGAATTACGAGCGAAACATGGGATTATCCAACACTTAGGCTCCAAAACGGCCCGCCGGGGGTCCGAAAATGTAAAACGGCCCTAGAAAAATCAAAATCTAGCACGAGCACTTCCCTCGAGGTAGAGTGACTTGTAGGAACTGACTGTTCGCAATAGGACTCCCGGTTAGAGAATTACGCTGAAACATGAGATTTTCCAACACTTTGGCTCGAAAACGGCGCGTTGGGGGCCTGGAACGGGAAACGGCCCAAGGTAAAATCGGAAATCGGCACGACCACTTCCCTCGAGGGTAGAGTAACTTGTAGGAACAAATGGTTCGCAAGTAGGACTCTCGATTAAAGAATTACAAGTGAAACATTGGATTTTCCAACAGTTAGGCTCGAAAATGCCCGCCGGGTGTCCGAAACGGGAAACTGCCCCTGGAAAGTTTAAAAACTATCACGGGCAATTCCCTCGAGGGTAGAGTAACTTTTGGAACTGACGGGTCACGAATAGGACTCCCGGTTACAGAATTACGACTGAAACATGGGATTTTCCAACAATTAGGCTCGAAAACAGCCCGTCGGTGGCCTGGAACGGGAAACAGCCGCGGGAGAAATTGGAGACCGGCACGAGCACTTCGTTCGTTGGTAGAGTAACTTGTAGGCACTGATTGTTCACAAATAGGGCTCCTGGTTAGAAAATTACGAGCGAAACATGTGATTTTCCAAAACTTAGGCTCGAAACTGCCCGTCGGAGGACCGGAAAGGAAAACAGTACCCGAAAATACTCAAAACTAGCACGACCACTTCCCTCGAGGGCAGAGTAACTTGTTGGAACTGACGGGTCGCAAATAGGACACCCGGTTAGAGAATTAAGACTGAAAGATGGGATTTTCCAACACTTAAGGCTCGAAAACTGCCCGCCGGGGATCTGGAACTGGAAACGGCCGCCGGACAAAATTGAAAACCGGCACGAGCACTTCACTCGTGGGTAGAGTAACTTGTAGGCACTGACGATTCGCAAATAGAACTCCCGATTAGAGAATTACGAGTGAAACATTGGGTTTTCCAACACTTGGGCACCAAAACGGCCCACCGGGGGTCTAGAACGGGAAACGACATCTGGAAAAATCAAAAACCGGCACGAGCACTTCCCTCGAAGGTAGAGTAACTTGTAGGAACTGACGGTACGGAAATAGGACTCTCGGTTAGAGAATTACGATTGAAACATGGGATTTTCCAACACTTTGGCTCGAAAACGGCCCGTCGGGGGCCCAGAACGGTAAACGGCTACGGGAAAAATCAGAAACCAGCACAAGCACTTCGTTCGAGGGTAGAGTAACTTATAGGAACTGGCTTTTCCTAAATAGGACTCCCGATTAGAGAATTACGAGCAAAACATGGGATTTTCCAACACTTAGGCTCCAAAACGGCACGCCGGGGGTCCAGAAACGGAAAACGGCCCCCTTAAAAATCGAAAACCAGTACAAGCACTTCCCTCAAGGGTAGAGTAACTTGTAGGACTTGACTGTTCGCAAATAGGACTCCCGGTTAGAGAATTACGCTGAAACATGAGATTTTCCAATACTTATGCTCGAAAACAGCCCGTCGGTGGCCTGGAACGGGAAACGGCGGGGGGATAAATCGAAAACCGGCACGAGCACTTGTTCGTGGGTGGAGTAACTCGTAGGAACTGAAGGTTCGCAAATATGACTCCCGGTTAGAGAATTACGACTGAAACATGGGATTTTCCAACACTTTGGCTCGAAAAGGCCCGTCGAGGGCCTGGAATGTTAAACGGCTGCGGGAAAAATCGAAAAACCAGCAGGAGCACTTCGCTCAAGGGTAGAGTAAGTTATAGAAACTGGCAGTTCGCAAATAGGACTCTCGATTAGAGAATTACGATTGAAGCATTGCATTTTCTAACACTTAGGCTTGAAAACGGCTCGCCAGGGGTCCGGAATGGGAAACGGCACCCGGAAAAATCAATAACCGGCACGAGCACTTCCCTCGAGGGTAGAGTAACTTGTAGGAATTGACGATTCATAAATAGAACTCCCGGTTAGAGAATTACGACTGAAACATGGGATTTTCCAACACTTTGGCTCGAAAACGGCCCATCCGGGCCCGAAACGGCAAACGGCTGCGAGAAAAATCGGAAACCAGCACAAGTACTTCGCTCGAGGGTTGAGTAATTTTTAGGAACTGACTTTTCGTAAATAGGACTCCCGATTAAAGAATTACGAGCGAAACATGGGATTATCCAACACTTAGGCTCCACGGCCCGCCGGGGGTCCGAAAATGTAAAACGGCCCCTGAAAAATCAAGATCCAGCACGAGCACTTCCCTCGAGGTAGAGTGACTTGTAGGAACTGACTGTTCGCAAATAGGACTCCCGGTTAGAGAATTACGCTGAAACATGAGATTTTCTAACACTTTGGCTCGAAAACGGCGCGTTGGGGGCCTGGAACGGGAAACGGCCCAAGGTAAAATCGGAAATCGGCACGACCACTTCCCTCGAGGGTAGAGTAACTTGTAGGAACAGATGGTTCGCAAGTAGGACTCTCGATTAAAGAATTACGAGGGAAACATTGGATTTTCCAACACTTAGGCTCGAAAATGCCCCGCCGGGTGTCCGGAACGGGAAACTGCCCCTGGAAAGTTTAAAAAACCGTCACGGCCAATACCCTCGAGGGTAGAGTAACTTGTTGGAACTGACGGGTCACGAATAGGACTCCCGGTTACAGAATTACGACAGAAACATGAGATTTTCCAACAATTAGGCTCGAAAAACAGCCCGTCGGTGGCCTGGAACGGAAACGGCCGCGGGAGAAATTGGAGACCGGCACGAGGACTTCGTTCGTTGGTAGAGTAACTTGTAGGCACTGATTGTTCACAAATAGGACTCCTGGTTAGAAAATTACGAGCGAAACATGTGATTTTCCAAAACTTAGGCTCGAAAACGGCCCGTCGGAGGACCGGAAAGGGAAACGGTACCCGAAAATACTCAAAACCGGCACGAGTACTTCCCTCGAGGGCAGAGTAACTTGTTGGAACTGACGGGTCGCGAATAGGACACCCGGTTAGAGAATTAAGACTGAAAGATGGGATTTTCCAACACTTAAGGCTCGAAAACGGCCCGCCGGGGGTCCGGAACTGGAAACTGTTGGAATTTGAGATGACTTGAGAAGTCTTTTGAAGAATTGAAGAATTTAGTATCTCAAGCATCATTTTGAGTTGGAATTATTGTCAACACAATGTCACAAGCATGATGACAATAGGTTAGTGTTGAAAGAGCTTGAAAGAGAAATCAGAGTTTAAACAGTTCATGAATTCAGAATTCCTGAAGCAGAGTGGTCGGTCGACCGGGCACCCCATGCGGTCGACCGAGCAAAGAGAAACCTGCAGAAAAAGTTTCAGGTAGCTCCCAGTTATTTTCGTGACACAGTGTGTCGTCGGTCGACCGGGACCCCAGGATGTCGACCGAGCACGTCAGGTATCTATTTCTAGACTGTGTTGCAGGTCGACCGAAGACACCAGGATGTCGACCGAGCACGGGAACCAGAGTTGCGCAGAAACAGAAGTCTTACACGAAAATTCAGCATTCTTATCTATTTCGTTTGGGACTCTTTCTAAACGAATTGTAGCCTATTTTGAACACTCTTAAGGGTTACCATAACCTATATAAGGCATGTTTGGTTCGTTTTTAAGAAGACACCAAGAGAGAAGAAGAGAAGAGAAAAGAGAGAGAGTTTTGGAGAGAAGAGAGTGCTGTGGCTGTGTGCAGTATTGTCACAAGTTTCTACAGCAAGTGTGGACGAGGATGTGCTCTTGAAGATGGTGTTTCGTCCATAAGATAAGTGTCTCTCTGTTTATGCTTTAATTTTCAATTTGTAAGGGATTGAGAGAGAGAGAGATTGTAGAGGGGAAGGGCTGCAGAAAAAGGTTTCTACTCTTATTCTAGGGTTTGGTGATCCTATCTGTTGGTGCAGATAAATTGTAAAGGGAGTCGGTGCTTCCTAGATAGTTGGTGCTATCTGAAACTCAAGGGAGTAGGTGCCTCCTAGATAGTTGGTGCTATCTGAAACTAAGGGTTGGTGCTCTTTGTCGTTGGTCGACTAAATAGATTCAGATCTGTTCCGGATTGGTGTTCGGACAGTCTTTGAACCGTAGACGTAGCCTTTCGGTGAACCACGTTAAATCTAGTGTCCTTGTTGTGATTTGATTGCTTTTGTTGTTAATTGGACCTGTTTTAAGAATCACTGATTCACCCCCTCCTCTCAGTGATAGCGATATCTAACAGAAACGGCCGCCGACAAAATTGAAAACCGGCATGAGCACTTCACTCGTGGGTAGAGTAACTTGTAGGCACTGACGGTTCGCAAATAGGACTCCCGATTGGAGAATTAGGAGTGAAACATTGGGTTTTTCCAACACTTGGGCTCCAAAACGGCCCACCAGGGGTCCAGAATGGGAAACGACATCCGGTAAAATCAAAAATCGGCACGAGCACTTCCCTCGAAGGTAGAGTAACTTGTAGGAACTGACGGTACGGAAATAGGACTCTCGTTTAGAGAATTACGACTGAAACATGGGTTTTTCCAACACTTTGGCTCGAAAACGGCCCGTCGGGGGCCCAGAACGGTAAACAGCTACGGGAAAAATCGGAAACCAGCACAAGCACTTCGGTCGAGGGTAGAGTAACTTGTAGGAACTGGCTTTTCGTAAATAGGACTCCCGATTAGAGAATTACGAGCAAAACATGAGATTTTCCAACACTTAGGCTCCAAAACGGCATGCCGGGGGTCCAGAAACGGAAAACGGCCCCCTAAAAAATCAAAAACCAGTACAAGCACTTCCCTCGAGGGTAGAGTAACTTGTAGGAACTGATTGTTCGCAAATAGTACTCCCGGTTAGAGAATTACGCTGAAATATGAGATTTTCCAATACTTATGCTCGAAAACAGCCCGTCGGTGGCCTGGAACGGGAAACGGCGGGGGGAGAAATCGGAAACCGGCACGAGCTCTTCGTTCGTGGGTGGAGTAGCTCGTAGGAACTGAAGGTTCGCAAATATGACTCCCGGTTAGAGAATTACGACTGAAACCTGGGATTTTCCAACACTTTGGCTCGAAAAAGGCCCGTCGGGGGCCTGGATTGTTAAACGGCTGCGGGAAAAATCGAAAACCAGCACGAGCACTTCGCTCGAGGGTAGAGTAAGTTATAGAAACTGGCAGTTCGCAAATAAGACTCTCGATTAGAGAATTACGAGTGAAGCATTGCATTTTCCAACACTTAGGCTTGAAAACGGCTCGCCAGGGGTCCGGAATGGGAAACGGCACCTGGAAAAATCAAAAACCGGCACGAGCACCTCCCTCGAGGGTAGAGTAACTTGTAGGAATTGACGGTTTGTAAATAGAACTCCTGGTTAGAGAATTACGACTGAAACATGGGATTTCCAACACTTTGGCTCGAAAACGGCCCATCCGGGCCCGGAACGGCAAACGGCTGCGAGAAAAATCGGAAACTAGCACAAGTACTTCGCTCGAGGGTAGAATAATTTTTAGGAACTGACTTTTCGTAAATAGGACTCCCGATTAAAGAATTACGAGCGAAACTTGGGATTATCCAACACTTAGGCTGCAAAACGGCCCGCCGGGGGTCCGGAAATGTAAAACGGCCCCAGAAAAATCAAAATCCAGCTCGAGCACTTCCCTCGAGGTAGAGTGACTTGTAGGAACTGACTGTTCGCAAATAGGACTCCCGGTTAGAGAATTACGCTGAAACATGAGATTTTCTAACACTTTGGCTCGAAAACGGCGCGTTGGGGGCCTGGAACGGGAAACGGCCCAAGGTAAAATCGGAAATCGACACGACCACTTCCCTCAAGGGTAGAGTAACTTGTAGGAACAGATGGTTGGCAAGTAGGACTCTCGATTAAAGAATTACGAGGGAAACATTGTATTTTCCAACACTTAGGCTCGAAAATGCCCCGCCGGGTGTCCGGAACGGGAAACTGCCCCTGGAAAGTTTAAAAACCGTCACGGCCAATTCCCTCGAGGGTAGAGTAACTTGTTGGAACTGACGGGTCACGAATAGGACTCCCGGTTACAGAATTACGACAGAAACATGGGATTTTCCAACAATTAGGCTCGAAAACAGCCCGTCGGTGGCCTGGAACGGGAAACGGCCGCGGGAGAAATTGGAGACCGGCACGAGGACTTCGTTCGTTGGTAGAGTAACTTGTAGGCACTAATTGTTCACAAATAGGACTCCTGGTTAGAAAATTACGAACGAAACATGTGATTTTCCAAAACTTAGGATTGAAAACGGCCTGCCGGGGTCTGGAACGGGAATCGGCCCCAGGAAAAAATGAAAACCGGCACGAGCACTTCCCTTGAGGGTAAAGTAAGTTGTAGGAACTGACAGTTTGGAAATAGGACTCCCAATTAGAGAATTACGAGCAAAACATGGGATTTTCCAACACTTAGGCTAAAAAACGGCCCACCGGGGGTCCAGAAACAGGAAATGGCCCCTGGAAAAATTGAAAACCGGCACGATCACTTCCCTTGAGGGTGGAGTAACTTGTAGGAACTGAAGGTTCGCAAATAGGACTCCCGGTTAGAGAATTACGACTGAAACATGAGATTTTCCAACACTTTGGTTCGAAAAAGGCCCGTCGGGGGCCTGGAATGGTAAACGGCTGCGGGAAAAATCGAAAACCAGCACGAGCACTTCGCTCGAGGGTAGAGTAAGTTATAGAAACTGGCGGTTCGCAAA
The DNA here is from genome assembly GCA_012931725.1 of Litsea cubeba. Classification (NCBI taxonomy): domain Eukaryota; kingdom Viridiplantae; phylum Streptophyta; class Magnoliopsida; order Laurales; family Lauraceae; genus Litsea; species Litsea cubeba. The sequence continues at coordinate 35,591,175 of CM022955.1, read as the reverse complement.
TTAGACTCTCGATTAGAGAATTACGAGTGAAACATTGCATTTTCCAACACTTAGGCTTGAAAACGGCTCGCCAGGGGTCCGGAACAGGAAACGACACTCGAAAAAATCGAAAAAGCGGCACGAGCACTTGTTAAGTAGTTTTTTGTGCAGTTTCCTATTACCAATTGGTTTTGGGATTACTGGCTAGCAACCTTGACATGGTATCAGAGCCTGAGGTCTCGAGTTCGAAACCATGGAGGGCAGAAATGCCCCATGCCGCGTTGTGTGTTTGTGCGGGCGCAGAGTGCGCAGGGCAAAAAGGCCCCATGCCACGTTATAGTCTTGTGCGGGCGTGTGCTTCGGATCCGGGCGGTGTCCCGCCCGAGGGGGGGTGTTAAGTAGTTGTTTGTGCAGTTTCCTATTACCAATTGGTATTGGGATTACTGGCTAGAAACTTTGACAGCACTTCCCTCGAGCGTAGAGTAACTTGTAGGAACTGACGGTTCGCAAATAGAACTCCCGGTTAGTGAATTACAACTGAAACTTGGGATTTTCCAACATTTTGGCTCGAAAACGGCCCGTCGGGGGCCCGGAATGGCAAACGGCTGCGAGAAAAATTGGAAACCAGCATAAGCACTTCGCTCGAGGATAGAGTAATTTGTAGGAACTGCCTTTCCATAATTAGAACTCCCGATTAGAGAATTACGAGCGAAACATGGGATTTTCCAACACTTAGGCTCCAAAACGGCCCGCCGGGGGTCCAGAAACGGAAAACGGCCCCAGGAAAAATCAAAAACCAGCACGAGCACTTCCCTCGAGGGTAGAGTAACTTGTAGGAACTGACTGTTCCAAAATAGGACTCTCGGTTAGATAATTATGCTGAAACATGAGATTTTCCAACACTTTAGCTCGAAAACGGCCCGCCGGGGGCCGGGAATAGGAAATAGGCCAAGGTAAAATCGGAAACCGGCACAAGCACTTCTCTCGAGGGTAGAGTAACTTGTAGGAATAGATGGTTCGCAAGTAGCACTCTCGGTTAAAGAATTACGAGCGAAACATTGGATTTTCCAACACTTAGGCTCGAAAACGCCCCGCTGGGGGTCCGGAACGGGAAACTGCCCCTTAAAAGTTCGAAAACCGTCACGGGCACTTCCCTCGAGGGTCGAGTAACTTGTTGGAACTGACGGGTCACGAACAGGACTCCCGGTTAGAGAATTACGACTGAAACATGGGATTTTCCAACACTTTGGCTCGAAAAAGGCCCGTCGGGGGCCTAGAATGTTAAACGGCTGCGGGAAAAATCGAAAACCAGTACGAGCACTTCGCTCGAGGGTAGAGTAAGTTATAGAAACTGGCAGTTCGCAAATAGAACTCTCAATTAGAGAATTACGAGTGAAGCATTGCATTTTCCAACACTTAGGCTTGAAAACGGCTCGCCAGGGGTCCGGAATGGGAAACGGCAACCGGAAAAATCAAAAACCGGCACGAGCACTTCCCTCGAGGGTAGAGTAACTTGTAGGAATTGACGGTTCGTAAATAGAACTCCCGGTTAGAGAATTACGACTGAAACATGGGATTTTCCAACACTTTGGCTCGAAAACGGCCCATCCGGGCCCGGAACGGCAAACGGCTGCGAGAAAAATCAGAAACCAGCACAAGTACTTCGCTTGAGGGTAGAGTAATTTTTAGGAACTGACTTTTCGTAAATAGGACTCCCGATTAAAGAATTACGAGCGAAACATGGGATTATCCAACACTTAGGCTCCAAAACGGCCCTAGAAAAATCAAAATCCAGCACGAGCACTTCCCTCGAGGCAGAGTGACTTATAGGAACTGACTGTTCGCAAATAGGACTCCCGGTTAGAGAATTACGCTGAAACATGAGATTTTCCAACACTTTGGCTCGAAAACGGCGCGTTTGGGGCCTGGAACGGGAAACGGCCCAAGGTAAAATCATAAATCGGCACGACCACATCCCTCGAGGGTAGAGTAACTTGTAGGAACAGATGGTTCGCAAGTAAGATTCTCGATTAAAGAATTACGAGTGAAACATTGGATTTTCCAACACATAGGCTCAAAAATGCCCCGCCGGGTGTCCGGAATGGGAAACTGCCCCTGGAAAGTTTAAAAACCATCACGGGCACTTCCCTCGAGGGTAGAGTAACTTTTTGGAACTGACTGGTCACGAATAGGACTCCCGGTTAGAGAATTACGACTGAAACATGGGATTTTCCAACAATTAGGCTCGGAAAACAGCCCGTCGGTGGCCTGGAACGGAAAACGGCCGCGGGAGAAAATCGGGAGACCGGCACGAGCACTTCGTTCGTTGGTAGAGTAACTTGTAGGCACTGATTGTTCACAAATAGGACTCCTGGTTAGAAAATTACGAGCGAAACATGTGATTTTCCAAAACTTAGGCTCGGAAAACGGCCCATCGGAGGACCGGAAAGGGAAACGGTACCCGAAAATACTCAAAATCGGCACGAGCACTTCCTCGAGGGCAGAGTAACTTGTTGGAACTGACGGGTCGTGAATAGGACACCCGGTTAGAGAATTAAGACTGAAAGATGGGATTTTCCAACACTTAAGGCTCGAAAACTGCCCGCCGGGGGTCCGGAACTGGAAACGGCCGCCGAACAAAATTGAAAACCGGCACGAGCACTTCACTCGTGGGTTAGAGTAACTTGTAGGCACTGACGGTTTGCAAATAGAACTCCCGATTAGAGAATTACGAGTGAAACATTGGGTTTTCCAACACTTGGGCTCCAAAACGGCCCACCGGGGGTCTAGAACGGGAAACGACATCCGGAAAAATCAAAGACCGGCACGAGCACTTCCCTCGAAGGTAGAGTAACTTGTAGGAACTGACGGTACGGAAGTAGGACTCTCGGTTAGAGAATTACGACTGAAACATGGGATTTTCCAACACTTTGGCTCGAAAACGGCCCGTCGGGGGCCCATAACGGTAAACGGCTACGGGAAAAATCAGAAACTAGCACAAGCACTTCGCTCGAGGGTAGAGTAACTTGTAGGAACTGGCTTTTCCTAAATAGGTCTCCCGATTAGAGAATTTCGAGCAAAACATGGGATTTTCCAACACTTAGGATCCAAACGGCACGCCGGGGGTCCAGAAACGGAAAACGGCCCCCCTAAAAAATCAAAAACCAGTACAAGCACTTCCCTCGAGGGTAGATTAACTTGTAGGAACTGACTGTTCGCAAATAGGACTCCCCGGTTAGAGAATTACGCTGAAACATGAGGTTTTCCAATACTTATGCTCGAAAACAGCCGTCGGTGGCCTGGAACGGGAAACGGCGGGGGAGAAATCGGAAACCGGCACGAGCACTTCGTTCGTCGGGTGGATGTAACTCGTAGGAACTGAAGGTTCGCAAATATGACTCCCGGTTAGAGAATTACGACTGAAAAATGGGATTTTCCAACACTTTGGCTCGAAAAAGGCCCGTCGGGGGCCTGAATGTTAAACGGCTGCAGGAAAAATCTAAAACCAGCACGAGCACTTCGCTCGAGGGTAGAGTAAGTTATAGAAACTGGCAGTTCGTAAATAGGACTCTCGATTAGAGAATTACGAGTGAAGCATTGCATTTTCCAACAATTTAGCTTGAAAATGGCTCGCCAGGGGTCCGGAATGGGAAACGGCACCCGAAAAAAACCAAATCTAGCACGAGCACTTCCCTCGAGGGTAGAGTAACTTGTAGGAATTGACGGTTCGTAAATAAAACTCCCGGTTAGAGAATTACGACTGAAACATGGGATTTTCCAACACTTTGGCTTGAAAACGGCCCATCCGGGCCCGGAACGGCAAACGGCTGCGAGAAAAATCGGAAACCAGCACAAGTACTTCGCTCGAGGGTAGAGTAATTTTTAGGAACTGACTTTTCGTAAATAGGACTCTCGATTAAAGAATTACGAGCGAAACATGGGATTATCCAACACTTAGGCTCCAAAACGGCCCGCCGGGGGTCCGGAAATTTAAAACGGCCCCAGAAAAATCAAAATCCAGCACGAGCACTTCCCTCGAGGTAGAGTGACTTGTAGGAACTGACTATTCGCAAATAGGACTCCCGGTTAGAGAATTACGCTGAAACATGAGATTTTCCAATACTTTGGCTCGAAAACGGCGCGTTGGGGGCCTGGAACGGGAAACGGCCCAAGGTAAAATCGGAAATCGGCACGACCACTTCCCTCGAGGCAAGAGTAACTTGTGAATAGATGGTTCGCAAGTAGGACTCTCGATTAAAAGAATTACGAGCGAAACATTGGATTTTCCAACACTTAGGCTCGAAAATGCCCCGCCGGGTGTCCGGAACGGGAAACTGCCCCTGGAAAGTTTAAAAACCATCACGGGCACTTTCCTCGAGGGTAGAGTAACTTGTTGGAACTGACGGGTCACGAATAGGACTCCCGGTTATAGAATTACGACTGAAACATGGGATTTTCAATAATAGGCTCGAAAACAGCTCCGTCGGTGGCCCTGGAACGGGAAACGGCCGCGGGAGAAATCGGAGACCGGCACGAGCACTTCTTTCATTGGTAGAAGTAACTGTAAGGCACTGATTGTTCACAAATTGGACTCCTGGTTAGAAATTACGAGCGAAACATGTGATTTTCCAAAACTTAGGCTCCGAAAACGGCCCGTCGGAGGACTGGAAAGGGAACGGTACCCGAAAATACTCACAACCGATACGAGCACTTCCCTCGAGGGCAGAGTAACTTGTTGGAACTGACGGGTCGCGAATAGGACACCCGGTTAGAGAATTAAGACTGAAATATGGGATTTTCCAACACTTACGGCTCGAAAACCGCCCGCCGGGGGTCCGGAATTGGAAACGGCCGCCGGACAAAATTGAAAACCGGCACGAGCACTTCACTCGTGGGTAGAGTAACTTGTAGGCAATGACGGTTCGCAAATAGAACTCCCGATTAGAGAATTACAAGTGAAACATTGGGTTTTCCAACACTTGGCTCCAAAAACGGCCCACTGGGGGTCCGGAATGGGAAACGACATCCCCGAAAAATCAAAAAACCGGCACGAGCACTTCCCCGAAGATAGAGTAACTGTAGGAACCGACTGTACGGAAATAGGACTCCCGGTTAGAGAATTACGACTGAAACATGGGATTTTCCAACACTTTGGCTCGAAAAACGGCCCGTCGGGGGCCCAGAACGGTAAACGGCTATGGGAAAAATCGGAAACCAGCACAAGCACTTCGCTCGAGGGTAGAGTAACTTGTAGGAACTGGATTTTCGTAAATAGGACTCCCGATTAGAGAATTACGAGCAAAACATGGATTTTCCAACACTTAGGCTCCAAAACGGCACGCCGGGGGTCCAGAAATGGACAACGGCCCCCTAAAAAATCGAAAAACCAGTACAAGCACTTCCCTCGAGGGTAGAGTAACTTGTACGAACTGACTGTTCGCAAATAGGACTCCCGGTTAGAGCACGCTGAAACATGAGATTTTCCAATTTATGCTCGAAAACAGCCCGTCGGTGGCCTGGAATGGGAAACGGCGGGGGGAGAAATCGGAAACTGGCACAGCACTTCGTTCGTGGGTGGAGTAACTCATAGGAACTGAAGGTTCGCAAATATGACTCCCGGTTAGAGAATTACGATTGAAACATTGGATTTTCCAACACTTTGGCTCGAAAAAGGCCCGTCTGGGGCCTGGAATGTTAAACGACTACCGGAAAAATCGAAAACCCGCACGAGCACTTCGCTCGAGGGTAAGTAAGTTATAGAAACTGGCAGTTCGCAAATAGGACTCTCGATTAGAGAATTACGAGTGAAGCATTGCATTTTCCAACACTTAGGCTTGAAAATGGCTCGCCAGGGGTCCGGAATGGGAAACGGCACTCGGAAAAATCAAAAACCGGCACGAGCACTTCCCTCGAGGGTAGTGTAACTTGTAGGAATTGACGGTTCGTAAATAGAATTCCCGGTTAGAGAATTATGACTGAAACATGGGGTTTTCCAACACTTTGGCTCGAAAACGGCCCATCCGGGCCCGGAACGGCAAACGGCTGCGAGAAAAATCCAAAACCAGCACAAGTACTTCGCTCGAGGGTAGAGTAATTTTTAGGAACTGACTTTTCGTAAATAGGACTCCCGATTAAAGAATTAAGCGCGAAACATGGGATTATCCAACACTTAGGCTGCAAAACGACCCGCCGGGGGTCCAGAAATGTAAAACGGCCCCAGAAAAATCAAAATCCAGCACGAGCACTTCCCTCGAGGTAGAGTGACTTGTAGGAACTGACTGTTCGCAAATAGGACTCCCGGTTAGAGAATTATGCTGAAACATGAGATTTTCCAACACTCTGGCTCGAAACGGCGCATTGGGGGCGTGGAACGGGAAACGGCCCAAGGTAAAATCGGAAATCGGCACGACCACTTCCCTCGAGGGTAGAGTAACTTGTAGGAACAGATGGTTCGCAAGTAGGACTCTCAATTAAAGAATTACGAGCGAAACATTGGATTTTCCAACACTTGGGCTCGAAAATGCCCCGCCGGGTGTCCGGAACGGGAAACTTCCCTTGGAAAGTTTAAAAACCATCACGGGCACTTCCCTCGAGGGTAGAGTAACTTGTTGGAACTGACGGGTCACGAATAGGACTCCCGGTTAGAGAATTACGCCTGAAACATGGGATTTTCCAATAATTAGGCTCGAAAACAGCCCGTCGGTGGCCTGTAACGGGAAACGGCCGCGGGAGAAATCGGAGACCGGCACGAGCACTTCATTCGTTGGTAGAGTAACTTGTAGGCACTGATTGTTCACAAATAGGACTCCTGGTTAGAAAATTACGAGCGAAACATGTGATTTTCCAAAACTTAGGCTCGAAAACGGCCTGCCGGGGTCTGGAACAGGAATCGTCACAAGGACAATACAAAAACTTGCACGAGTACTTCCCTTGAGGGTTGAGTAACTTGTAGGAACTGACAGTTCACAAATAGGACTCCCGATTAGAGAATTACGAGCGAAACATGGGATTTTCCAACACTTAGGCTCTAAAATGGCCCACCGGGTGTCCAGAAACAAGAAATGGCCCCCGGAAAAATCGAAAACCGGCACGATCACTTCCCTCGAGGGTAACTTGTAGGAACTGAAGGTTCGCAAATAGAACTCTTGGTTAGAGAATTACGACTGAAACAAGGGATTTTCCAACACTTTGGCTTGAAAAAGGCCCGCCGGAGGTCCGGAATAGGAAACGGTCCCCGGAAATACTCAAAACCCGGCACGAGCACTTCCCTCGAGGGCAGAGTAACTTGTTGGAAACTGACGGGTCGCGAATAGGACACCCGGTTAGAGAATTATGATTGAAAGATGGGATTTTCCAACACTTAAGGCTTAAAAACTGCCCGCCGGGGGTTCGGAACAGGAAACGGCCGCTGAACAAAATTAAAAACCGGCACGAGCACTTCACTCGTGGGTAGATAACTTGTAGGCACTGACGGTTCACAAATAGAACTCCCGATTAGAGAATTACGAGTGAAACATTGGGTTTTCCAACACTTTGGCTCGAAAACGGCCCGTCGAAGGCCCAGAACGGCAAACGGCTGCGGGAAAAATCAGAAACCAGCACAAGCACTTCGCTCGAGGGTAGAGTAACTTTGTAGGAACTGGCTTTTTGTAAATAGGACTCCCGATTAAAGAATTACGAGCAAAACATGGGATTTTCCAACACTTAGGCTCCAAAACGGCCCGCCGGGGGTCCAGAAACGGAAAATGGCCCCCTAAAAAATCGAAAACCAGTACAAGAACTTCCCTCGAGGGTAGAGTAACTTGTAGGAAATGACAGTTCGCAAATAGGACTCCCGATTAGAGAATTACGCTGAAACATGTGATTTTCCGACACTTATGCTCGAAAACAGCCCGTTGGGGGCCTGGAACGAGAAACGGCGGGGGGAGAAATCAGAAACCGGCACGAGCACTTCGTTCGTGGGTAGAGTAACTTTTAGGCACTGATGTTAGCAAATAGGACTCCCGGTTAGAGAATTACGAACGAAACATGTGATTTTTCAAAACTTAGGATTGAAAACGGCCTGCCGGGGTCTGTTACGGGAATCGGCCCAAAGAAAAAATGAAAACCGGCACGAGCACTTCCCTTGAGGGTAGAGTAACTTGTAGGAACTGACAGTTCGTAAATAGGACTCCTAATTTGAGAATTACGAGCGAAACATGGGATTTTCCAATACTTAGGCTCCAAAACGGACCACCGAGGGTCCAGAAATAGGAAATGGCCCCTGGAAAAATTGAAAACGGGCACGATCACTTCCCTCGAGGTGTAGCAACTTGTAGGAACTGAAGGTTCGTAAATAAGACTCTTGGTTAGAGAATTACGATTGAAATATGGGATTTTCCAACACTTTGGCTCGAAAAGGCCCGTTGGGGGCCTGAAACGGTAAACGGCTGCGGGAAAATCAGAAACCAGCACGAGCACTTCGCTAGAGGGTAGAGTAAGTTTATAGAAACTGGCGGTTCGCAAATAGGACTCTCGATTAGAGAATTACGAGTGAAACATTGCATTTTCCAACACTTAGGCTTGAAAACGGCTCGTCAGTGGTCCGGAACAGGAAACGGCCCCCGAAAAAATCGAAAACCGGCAAGATCACTTCCCTCGAGGGTAGAGTAACTTGTAGGAGCTGACGGGTCACGAATAGGACTCCTGGTTAGAGAATTACGACTGAAACATTGGATTTTCCAACACTTAGGCTCTAAAACAGCCCGTCGGTGGCCTGGAACGGGAAACGGCCACGGGAGAAATCGGAGACCGGCACGAGCACTTCGTTCGTGGGTAGAGTAACTTGTAGGCACTGATTCTTCGCAAATAGGACTCATGGTTAGAGAATTACGAGCAAAACATGTGATTTTCCAAAACTTAGGCTCGGAAATGGCATGCCGGTGTCTGGAACGGGAATCGGCACAAGGACAATACGAAAACCGGCACGAGCACTTCCCTTGAGGGTAGAGTAACTTGTAGGAACTGACAGTTCGCAAATAGGACTCCCAATTAGAGAATTACGAGCGAAACATGGGGATTTCCAACACTTAGGCTCTAAAACGGCCCACCTGGTGTCCAGAAACAGGAAATGGCCCCTGGAAAAATTGAAAACCGGCATGATCACTTCCCTCGAGGGTAGAGTAACTTGTAGGAACTTAAGGTTAGCAAAAAGGACTCCCGGTTAGAGAATTACGACTGAAACATGGGATTTTCCAACATTTTGGCTTGAAAAAGGCCCGTCGGGGGCCCTGGAACGATAAACGGCTGCGGGAAAAATAAAAAAAAAAGCACGAGCACTTCACTCGTTTATAGGAACTGACGGTTCGCAAATAGGACTTTCGATTCGAGAATTACGAGCGAAACATGAGATTTTCCAACACTTTGGCTTGAAAACGGCCCGTCGGAGGTCCGGAATGGAAAACGGTACCCGGAAATACTCAAAATCGGCACGAGCACTTCCCTCGAGGGTAGAGTAACTTGTTGGAACTGACGGGTCGCGAATAGGACACCCTGTTAGAGAATTAAGACTGAAAGATGGGATTTTCCAACACTTAAGTCTCGAAAACTGCCAGCCGGGGGTCCGGAACTGGAAACGGCCGCCGGGCAAAATTGAAAACCGGCACGAGCACTTCACTCATGGTTAGAGTAACTTGTAGGCACTGACGGTTCGCAAATAGGACTCCCGATTAGAGAATTACGAGTGAACATCGGGTTTTCCAACACTTTGCTAAAAAACGGCTCACCGGGGGTCCGGAAGAGAAACAACATCCGGAAAAATAAAAAGCCGGCACGAGCACTTCCCTCGAAGGTAGAGTAACTTGTAGGAACTGACAGTACGGAAATAGGACTCCCGGTTAGAGAATTACGACTGAAACATGGGATTTTCCAACACTTTTGCTCGAAAACGGCCCGTCGGGGGCCCAGAACGGTAAACGGCTACGGGAAAAATCGGAAACCAGCACAAGCACTTCGCTCGAGGGTAGAGTAAGTTATAGAAACTGGCAGTTCGTAAATAGGACTCTCGATTAGAGAATTACGAGTGAAGCATTGCATTTTCCAACACTTAGGCTTGAAAATGGCTCGCCAGGGGTCCGGAATGGGAAACCACCCGAAAAAATCAAAATCTAGCACGAGCACTTCGTTTGAGGGTAAAGTAACTTCCAGGAACTGACGGTTCGCAAATATAAATCCCGGTTAGAGATTACGACTGAAACATGGGATTTTCCAACACTTTGGCTTGAAAACGGCCCATCCGGGCCCGGAACGGCAAACGGCTGCGAGAAAATCGGAAACCAGCACAAGTACTTCGCTCGAGGGTAGAGTAATTTTTAGGAACTGACTTTTCGTAAATAGGACTCCCGATTAAAGAATTACGAGCGAAACATGGGATTATCCAACACTTAGGCTCCAAAACGGCCCGCCGGGGGTCCGGAAATTTAAAACGGCCCCAGAAAAATCAAAATCCAGCACGAGCACTTCCCTCGAGGTAGAGTGACTTGTAGGAACTGACTATTCGCAAGTAGGACTCCCGGTTAGAGAATTACGCTGAAACATGAGATTTTCCAACACTTTGGCTCGAAAACGGCGCGTTGGGGGCCTGGAACGGGAAACGGCCCAAGGTAAAATCGGAAATCGGCACGACCACTTCCCTCGAGGTAAGAGTAACTTGTAGGAATAGATGGTTCGCAAGTAGGACTCTCGATTAAAGAATTACGAGCGAAACATTGGATTTTCCAACACTTAGGCTCGAAAATGCCCCGCCGGGTGTCCGGAACGGGAAACTGCCCCTGGAAAGTTTAAAAACCATCACGGGCACTTTCCTCGAGGGTAGAGTAACTTGTTGGAACTGACGGGTCACGAATAGGACTCCCGGTTATAGAATTACGACTGAAACATGGGATTTTTCAATAATTAGGCTCGAAAACAGCCCGTCGGTGGCCTGGAACGGGAAACGGCCGCGGGAGAAATCGGAGACCGGCACGAGCACTTCTTTCGTTGGTAGAGTAACTTGTAGGCACTGATTGTTCACAAATTGGACTCCTGGTTAGAAAATTACGAGCGAAACATGTGATTTTCCAAAACTTAGGCTCGAAAACGGCCCGTCGGAGGACTGGAAAGGGAAACGGTACCCGAAAATACTCAAAACCGACACGAGCACTTCCCTCGAGGGCAGAGTAACTTGTTGGAACTGACGGGTCGCGAATAGACACCCGGTTAGAGAATTAAGACTGAAATATGGGATTTTCCAACACTTAAGGCTCGAAAACCGCCCGCCGGGGGTCCGGAATTGGAAACGGCCGCCGGACAAAATTGAAAACCGGCACGAGCACTTCACTCACTCGTGGGTAGAGTAACTTGTAGGCAATGACGGTTCGCAAATAGAACTCCCGATTAGAGAATTACAAGTGAAACATTGGGTTTTTCCAACACTTGGGCTCCAAAACGGCCCACTGGGGGTCCGGAATGGGAAACGACATCCGGAAAAAATCAAAAACCGGCACGAGC